>QANZ01005635.1:25020-38896 GCA_003254925.1 Chamaecrista fasciculata
AGGACTAAATAGCTGATGTTTATAAAAGAAATTCAAAAGGTGAATTACCAATATTCAAAGATCAAATTGTAATTATGAAAATTTAAGGATTAAAAAGTATATTTTCATGTGAATGTTAGAACTTAGAAAAGAGGCCAAAAAAAAGAAGAGATTTTTTGTCAAATTATTCTGAAATTAAGGTTTAATTCTTCAATATTAGAAATACACTTTACGTTTACGGTCTTTTATTTTGAATGTTGACTATTTAGTTTCTAAAACATTATTGGTAAGGATTAAACAGTTGATATTTTATGATAAAATCAAGGACCAAAAGGTGAATTTCTGATAATCAAGGATTAAAATGAAAATTTGAGAGAAATTAAAAGACTAAAAAGTAAGTTTACTTGAAAAAAGTTATTAAAAGGAAATTAAACTTACCAAGCCAATTGCATATAAGATCTTCTTCCCCAACATAGGCAAGCATTCTGATACCATCTTCAAGAAGTGCAGGAATTGGCACTTCCAAATTTCTCATAAAATCCTCTAACATTGAATAATACACTCCCTGACTGCATGAAATCCACTTCAAATCTCCAACACCCAAAGCATCCTTCACTTCCTTTTCGTTCATAAAAGTCTCTATGCTTGAGAAGTCATAGCACAATGGTCCCTCACACTTCTTTCGAATGTCATAGTACTGCACACATACATTTATATATGTATACATGTCACTCAAAATGCATTAATTAGACGTTATATGCAAAATAAAAGAAGTATATATTTATATTGAGTAAACTAGCATTTTGGTCCCTGAATTTTGCACTCGCTGGTAGTTTGGTCATTGGATTTATGAAATTGTACAACTTGGTCCCTGAATTATACTGACTCGTTGTAAATTGGTCCTTCCATTAGCCAGCCGTTTCAAAAAAGACGATATGGCATGTTAGGGGGTTACTTGGGCTGTTAAGTGTTGAAGTAACACGTTAACTGTCACATCAACACCTGTTGTGCGAGTAAAAAAAAATTATCACATGTGTAAATTTAGCCAAATCAGCAAAAGAAAAAAAAAACTTGGACTCTCCAACATTTTAATCTCTGACGCATTCTTATCCTATTATTCTCAAAATGCACGTTTTGGTCCTCCTCACCTTTCTTCACCTTCAACTTCCCCCTCTTCTTCATCATTTTCATTCATTTTAGTCCCAAGTCCTCAAATTAATAAAATTGTAAAGTATTCCAAAACTCTTCCAAACATTCCAGTTTAATCTTTAATTCATGAATCTTATTTCAGAAATTGAACCCAAAATGTAAAGAAAATAATGAAAGAAATTGATAAGCATGGACTAAATTAAAAGTAGAAAAAATATTAAAAACTCTAAACTTTAAACCCTAAAACCCTAAAACACCGAAAAAACAAAAACAATATAACAAATCTAACATTGCATTTGAAAAGCTTAAGGTTCTGTGCAAGCTTGTAGATATGGGCACCTGGAAGTTGCCCATATGCTTTTCAGGTCATTTGTTATATTGTTTTTGTTTTTGTTTTTTATGTTTTAGGGTTTAAGGTTTAGAGTCTTTAATATTTTTTCTAATTTTAATTTAGTCTCTGTTTATCAATTTCTTTTCATTTTGGGTTCAATTTCTGAAAGATTAATGGATTAAGGACTAAATTAGAATGTTTAGAAGAATTTTGGAACACTTTACAATTTTATTTTGAGGACTTGGGACTAAAATGATTGAAGATGATGAAGAAGAGGGGGAAGTTGAAGATGAAGTTGGGTGAGGAGGACCAAAACGTGCATTTTGAGAATAATAGGATAAGAATGGATCAGAGATTAAAATGCTAGAGTCCAAGTTTTTATTTTTATTTCTTTTGCTGATTTGGCTAAAATTACAAATGTGGAAATTTTTTTTACTCGCATAATAGGTGCTGACATGACAGTCAACATGCCACGTCACCATTTAAGGGCCCAAGTCTTAATGTGCCAGATCAGCTTTTTTGAAACAGATGGCTAAGGGAAGGACCAATTTGCAACGAGTTAGTATAATGCATGGATCGAATTGTACAATTTCATAAATCTAAAGCCCAAATTGCCAGCGAGTGCGAAATTCAGGGACCAAAATGTTAGTTTACTCTATTTATATTCTTACATTGATGTTTGGATTGCGGGCCAAGATCGCTTCGAATACTGTGTTGCAATCTGTAAGAGCACCCGCGCAAGCGCCTCCACCTTTAGAGTCTGACCAATTTATCAATAAAAATCAAATGTTTTTAGTGCCAATAATAATTATATATATACACACGAAAATCTATTAATATAGAGAGAAATTAAGTGTTAATTAATACCACATTCTTTGATTGACTGATTGCACGGTGGGAGCAATTTCTTGTTGATATCGTCATATGAAGATTGATTAATTAGTCCTCTTTGTAATGCAAAATCTGTATATGCTGGGTATTGAATTTGTGGGTTGGTCAGACCATTCCCAATTGCAAATCCCTGTTTAACCAATTAACACATTATTACATTATTAATTATATATATTAGTCCATGTTAATGCTAATTAATAAATAATTAATGAATAATTATAAAGAGTGATATCGACCTTGAGGTTGATTTGAATTCCTTCTTTGGCTTTGTTTCCTTTGTGAACACGGGAAGCCAAAGCTGGAATGTAATGTCCAGCATATGATTCTCCGGTGATAAAGAAATCATTCTTAACAAATTGAGGATGTTCTTTAAAAAATGCCTGACATAATTTTAAAATTGATTTAGTCTATGTATATTAGTGAAAGCAAGTACAATATATGAAGATTAAAAATACATAATGATTTGGGTTGAATACCTGTAAGAAGTCATATAAGTCATTGCTAACACCTTCTTCATCTCCTGGAATGTCACTTGAATTTGAAGAGTAGCTAAAACCTGTTCCAATGGGTGAGTCTATAAACAATATATTTGATGCCTACACAAAAAAGTTTGAACATCGTCACTTGTTGTAGCAAAGAAGTAATAAAAACACATTGAACATGATATATAAAGCTTGGCTTATATATGTATATATATATACATACCTGGTCCCAACCATAGTCATTCCATTGAAGAGATAATTCTTTGGTGATGTGAAAAGGACCATTCTCAGTAAATAAAGCTAATGAACTACTGCAACCTGGTCCTCCAGTCAACCATATCACTACAGGGTCATCACTTTTATTCTTCCGAGATTCAAAGAAGAAGTAGAACATTCTGCACATTATTAAATCATATATTATAAACATTAATTAATACATCACTATTCTTTAATACATATATCAATGCACAAATATTTACTCAAATTACATTTTTTTTTTTTACATATTAAATGAGGCACTAGGCCAGTAGGCCTTCTTATAGAGTTAAATTAATATACCTTGCAGATTTGTGATGTAGAAGGGAATAATAGCCAGCATAATGACCCAAATCTTGAGGAGAGGGCCCAGAAGCAGCAAAGCTAGGGAATGTAAGTTTCTTCTCAAATATTTTTCCTGGAGCCAAAAAGAAAGGATCACTTAACACTGTGTTTATGGAATGTTTTGGGCACAAGTTTAGCTCTCTGATCATTTGTTCTGCATTTAATCTTGAAGATGATGAGCCATTGTCATTGCTTTTGGGACATGTTGCAGATGACAATGGTGAAATCACCATAAACAGAACAAATGAAACACAGATTTTGAGGAGGATTGATGATGAAGAGGCCATTATTGTATGTATAGCTAGCTAGATATATAGGTTTGTGAAAGGATATGTCACACAATGGCTCAATTTATAGTGCGTGCTCCTCATATATGCCAAAAGCTTTAATACATTTTTTTATTAGAGTAAAAACTTTTCTATTTTTGTGTTATATATTAATAATTTTCACATATATTAATGGATTATTACACAATAATTATGTGCAGATATGGTTGATTCATTATATTAATAGCATATTAGAATAAGTTTAATGATTTAATCTTTATAAAATTTATATTTTTAAATTTAATCCCCGAAAGGTAATACTATAAGATATAATTTTTTGTTAAAAATATTTACTAAATTTATAACAAATTTAATGTAATCATAAATTTTATTGATATTATACTTAAATTACAAAGAAACAAAATTAAGTATGGTTCTATGAAGTATGAATATTGACATGAATACATGATATGACATGGACACAGATATGCTCACATACCAAATTTTTAAAATTACATGATACGACACGACACGACATATATTTTTATATATAAATAATTAAAAATAAAAAAATTTTCTATGATTTGTCAGATTAAAATAATAAAAAATTGATTTTATATTCTGAGACTTTTAAATATGTTTCGTATGGACGTCGTACTGTTAATGCTTCATATGTATCGTTGTATTTTTAAGATACTAAATCTTATAATTTTATTATTTTGGAATTGATGAATTCATTATTTTTTAAAGATTAAATAATTAATTTATTTTTTAATATATTGTTTATACAAGTGATATTTATGAAGTGATTTTTTTGTTTGGCCAAAATTTATGAAGTGGTTAAAGACCATAATTCCATAAATGATACATATTAAACTTGTATTTAATTAGAACTATTTATTACATATTATCATAAGGGTAATGCTAATAAGTATCCTAAGGGAACTTGTTAAGGTGCATTAATTGTAATCTAATAATGTAATTTCTATTTTAAAAATGCAAATTTATCTCAGAATTTTAAAAAAGCAATAATGCATCTCAGAAAATTATCTCAGAATTTACCTCAGAACTTCCATGTAAAATGTCAAAGAGTTATTACTTCTTTACAATTTTAAGGTAAATTTGCATTTTCAAAATACAAATTTCATTTTTAGAGTGCAATTAATGCACCTTAACAAGTGTCCTAAGAGCACTGGTTACTATTACCCTTATCATGATGAGAACCCTCTAATGCCACCCATCAATATCTAAATCTCTTTGGGCTTGGAAATGATGGGTCAATATTGGTTTTTTCTCAACATTCAATATAAAATTTATTGTCAAGGCCAATATATATATATATAATTTATTGGTAATTAATTATGTACATACATGTGAACTTATGATTTTGTTAGGCTATTATTAATGAAAAACAGTCAAACCGTTATACATGATTTTAAATTTTGATTTTTGAATTTAGATAATACAACCACCAACTTTAAGAATTCAGATGACCAATTTAAAAAAAAAAAAAAATAATAGTTTCAAAATTAATTTAATGACTAAAAAAATAAATTTTCTCCCTTTTTATTATATTTACATGACCCATTTAACTATGGTGGATTTTTCTTTTGGACTAACTACAATGGAATTATTAAACTTTGAAACCAGTATCTTTTTTTTTAGAAAACGTGGAATTAAAACCTTGCTCATATTCTAATTTTAATAATTAGTGAAAAATTTACTTTGTTTAATTACGACTAATAGATTTAACATTAGAAAATTAAAAACATTTACTATGATAATTATGAAAAATATGATAATTAATTTTTTATTATTTTTATAAAATATTATATTTTATAATTAATAATACTTTAAAAAAATTTTATATAAACAAACATTTTTTATGTTTTAATTAATAAATAGAATTGGCTTTTTACCGCTGCAAAGAACAAATTAAATAAAAATAATAAGATGGCAACAGTTTAAAACTGTTGCAAAGTAAAAAAACATTAAAACAAAAATAATAAACCAACACGACCGTGTTGCTCAAAGACGCGACGCGTTTTTTAGTGTTTTAATTTTTTTAAAATATCAAGTACCACGTGGCACCTGATGATTGGTCCGTATCAAAAGTGGAGACGTGTTATAATAACGGGAAAACCATTTTGATACATAAAAAAAAAAAATTGGTCATCTGAATCCTTAAAGTTATTGGTTGTATTATACTATTATCTAGGTACAAAAACCTTAAATTTTCAATAGGGAAATTCCTGTTTTCTCTTCCTAATTTTATTTCCACATAAGTACTCAGTTTTTAACTTTTGCACGGTGATAACTGATGAACGAACTAGGACTTGGCCGAGGGTCGTCTCCTGGTTCACCGCAAGATTTTCCTGCAAAATAATGAACCACAGAGGGTCTCTCATGTGATTCACCTCCGAAGCTTAAGTTAGTATTTGGGTAATAAGAGAGGAGAATGCGAGATAGCATGAGTAGCGTACCTTCCCTTAGGATTATCATCTTGTATTTTATAGGCTCATTGGGGAGAATCCACTTCAGGAAACTCCTTTGATTGTAGGAGATATATCTTCCGTGGTATGGGAGATGAATCATAATCTTTCTTATTTCATGTAGGAAGATGAGGTGAATCGTAATCTTTCCTATTTCATGTTGGAAGATGAGGTGAATCGTAATCTTTTCTATTTCATGTAGGAAGATATTTTTTTGCCAATTAAGGATAATTGAATCACTATTTCCTGATTGCGGTGTATCTTTGACAGATACCTTGATTGTGATTAATATCATATCATATCATCTTCATGAGCAAATACGCTGACATGGCGTCCTACCATAGGGCGTTGTCCTAAAGCCTATTATCACTAGTCCCTTCGAAAAGAAGTAAATATGTCCCCACGAGTGGATGACGGATACAACGTTTTTCGTTGGTTTGTTTCGGGACACTTTGATTTTCCATTCCTGGTGCTCGAGTGATTATCTCGATCTGGATTGATTCAAGATGTGCTTTCACTACTTGTGCTGCTTTGCTACTTAGGCGCTGACGCGCCTTGATCTCCTTGGCGGCATCGTGCCCTTTGGGCATCCTTACTTGCCTAAGGGCTTCCTGGCCCGATTATGTATTGGGCTTGGGGTAACCTTGTCTTTGATTTCATCCTTGTGCATGCTTGAAGAACGTTGAAGTAGCAAAGATGCGGAGAAACTTATAGTTTCCAAATGATGAGCATTTTTCATTATATAATTTGCCAAGTTAAGCTCCTCTTCTTGACCACCAAACCTTTCAATTTTAAAGAATTTAAGAGTGTCACTTATGCAATCATGTACAATCCCATACTCCAATAGCTTCTCGGCATGGTCCGGCTTAGAAACCGTGCCGGACAGAAACAAATATGTACAATATTCTTCCATCTGATTAAAGGTAAAGTAGTAAATAATCAGTCCAAAAAGACTAAAACACACAAGAATTAATCATAATTGTGAACAATCAAACAAAAAAATAAAGTTGACCAACACACCTTAATGATAAGAGAAGTAAGATAGGGTGACTTTACAAGAAACTCAATTAATATTTCTTCACAAACTTCGCCCAGCTTTAGATGGCGAAGAATATTGAAAGTTGGAAGATCAGGAAATGATTGTCTAACAAATTTAAAAATCTGTTTAAAAAAATTAAACATACTGTTAAGATTTTTTACATCTATACTACATTTTTCATGACGAAAAAATACCAAGTGAACTAATAAGTAAGTGCTTGATAATTAAAATAATGAAGGTAGAATGCATACATAATAAATTTATAATATACCTTGGCTGGTAAAAGTTCAAGATGCTTCACTTGGTTGATGTTTAATTGTTTGAGAAGAAGACACGCTCGGAGGCCCCATTCTGTTATGTCCTCTTCTGAATCCGAATCCTTAATATCAGCAAATGTAATACTAACAAATGGATTCGATGTAAAATTATAGCTTACAATAATGGAGTTATCATAAGGTTCTGTTATTTGAAGCACTTGAAGCAAAGGCACTTCAAATTTCACACTGTTGAAGCCCGTCCAACAAGTTTCTTAGGATATAAGCTTCTTCAAGACTGGGAATCTAAGAATGACGTTGTTATCTTGATCTTCAGACGTAAATTGAATTTGAGATAAGTCAAGGGTCTGGAGATTTGGGAGATGAATAAAATTGGGAACTCTAAAAACAGATTCTGTAGCTAATTTTAGATGTACTAGTGTTTGGCGACTGAAAATACTAGGCAAAGTGTTGATAAAGTTAATGTCATCATAAATTGTGACGCTTTTGAGACTTTTTTTGCGAGAGAATTGTACCAGTACCATGTTAGGAAAATAGATAAATCAGCGTCGTCGCCCATAGTGGAGATAAAGTAACTATCTATGGTTGGAGAGGTAAGACGAGAAAGAACCACATAGACACAAAATTTTGGAAGCACTCTGTCTTGTCCTTTTCGAAACCACAGTAGTAGTTGGGTAAATCAAAATGGAGGGATGTGATATGAGTCCAGAGACTTACCCACCTTTTTGACAAAAGGCAGGTGCGTACTGAATTTATGGTTGGGAGATTAGAGAGGATTTTAACCAAAATTTCATCAGGGAGCGAGCTCAGTCTGTCTCTCTCGTTTAATTTCTTCATCATCAACCCCTGCATCTAAACATACATGCTCAGTACAATCTAATTTTACAATGAGATGCAAAAAGAATTCCAAGATCAGACATTACAACCAAGTCTCAGACTGTACCTAAATACATATTAAAGAGCATCAGCATTTGCAAAGTCATATTGGCTTATATTAAGAGGAGTGGTCGAGAATAGGATAAAACGACATATCTAGATATGCGTTGTTAAATATTTTAATAAAGTGAATCACAAACCTTCACTTTACAGCCTAAGGTTTTGACTAGAAGTTGTCTTTGATATATAGCCTATAATATATAATTAAATGGTGAAAAGTTCAATGCTTGTCCATTCTCCTAATTAAAATGAAATTCCCATAAGTAGAAATTCGAATTTAGCAACACTAGGATATAAAATTTAATAAAACATAACAGAAATTCAAAGTTTATATGAACCAGTGAGT
Organism: Chamaecrista fasciculata; assembly: GCA_003254925.1. NCBI lineage: Eukaryota > Viridiplantae > Streptophyta > Magnoliopsida > Fabales > Fabaceae > Chamaecrista > Chamaecrista fasciculata. Next base: position 33,807 of record QANZ01005635.1, read on the forward strand.
CCAACCAGAAACTTCCAATCTCCAACAGTAATAATATCGATTAGGGAGGAAAGAACAACAAGAATAACAAAGACAGTTGAGAATAGGGATGACAATTGAGAACAAATTAAAGTAACAAGCTAGCCTTATCATCAGATTATAGTAGATGAAATTGACAAATAATTCATATTTTTGCCAAAATGGGTTCAATATCAATTCAACAGAGATATAGCAATGTAATAGAGTCGCATAAACAAAAGCAAGAGCACTAACATACATACCAGTCTAAGAAGCAAGCAAAAGCTACGATTCACAGTGCAGGCGACGATTTGGAGGGCATGAAGCGATCTCTGTTGAAGAGGAACGAAAAAATGTAGAGAGCGAGGGTTTGGAAAAACAAAATCCCCAAAAAACGAGGAGGGTTTAGAAGCAATGTTGTAAAAACTGAATCGGATAAAGACTCGGACAAGTGTACGGTTCACGATTTGATTGGTCGAATCGGTCGAACCATAGGTCAGACCAGATGATGCAATAAATAATTTTTTTAATATATTAAATATAAATCCTTTATAATGATACAAATAATTATTTTTAATATAATTAGTAATTTATTCTATTCTAAATATTAAAAGAACAAATGAAAAGAAGGATAAAAGATGAATGAGAGCCTCCACTTTGCCTTCTTATAATTTTTAATCAATTTTCTTATTTTTTTCAAAAAAAAAATTTTTTAAAAAATTTGGGTGAACCACCTGTTTTTTGGGCGATCTAACGGTTGGACTCGGTTCGCCGGTTTTTGGCCGGTTCATTTCGGTCCAAATGCCAGTTTGGTTATTTTGGTCGAACCCACTCGCTCTTCTATTCGGTTGGCGGTTGAACTGGTCAGACCGTCCGATCCGATTCGATTCTGACAACACTATCTAGAAGACAAGAAATAAAAGACACCGTCTCTAATCTCCATACAAGAGGTAGCCTTTTTTGAAGCTTTTGATAGTGAGAATTGATATATGGATAAGGAAAATATTGTGAAAGATGTCTTTTTAGTTTGGTTAAAGGTTCATTTTGGTCCTAAATATATGCCTTAATGTTCATTTTGGTCCATTATGTTTTAAAATGTTGAAATTGATCTTATATTTGGACAAAATGTTTCATTTTGGTTCCGAAACTATTGAATATAGCTCGTTTCAAGTTCAAATGTGATGAGTTTAGAGCTACGTATTGTTGTCAACGAGTACTTTCTCTATCTAGTTGAGGCCGTCAGCAAACGAGATCAAATTAGTGCTAAAAGTAGACTGCTTGCTTGTTTCATGTTCAAACTAGTAAAATTGATTGTATCTCTCTCGTTTCAAACTCAAATGTGACGAATTCAAAACTACGAGTTTCTCTGAACAAGATCTTTGAACTTGAAATGAGAGACGAGAGAAATATGACCAAATTCAATAGTTTGGGACCAAAATGAAATATTTTACCAACATTTAGAACCAAAATAAAACATTTTGACAACATTTAGGACCAATTTGAACATTTTAAAACATAATGGACTAAAATAAACATTAGGCCTTACATTTAAGACCAAAATGACCCTTTGATCTTTTAGTTTTTATATGTATTTGGGGATTCAATTCTATTTGAGTGTTGCAAAACACTTTTTATTTTTATTTTTTTATGGGTGAGATATTATTTGCTGTCTTTTCTCATAGATGTAAGTTAAAATTGAATTTGTTAAATTTTTGTGTTTATTATTTTATTATTTTCTTCCATTTATTTAATTAATTGAAAATTATTATTTTCAACACTACCATCAACAATCATATATGTAAAACAACAACAAAAGAAAATGACGAATTTATTAGTTGCCCACACTCAAAATATCATACATGAAGTTCCATGTTATGTAAGCATAGGGAGGCAACTATTTTTATTTTATTTTGAACCTAGAAAGTCCTATTTTAAGCTTCCTTGCATCCAAGTTGTGATCATCTCTAGTGCAACTTTTGGTTGATCCATGGGGACCATATGCCCAGCCTCATGTAACTGTCATTAATAAAAAAAATTAATTAATTAAGCTTAAAAAATATTAATAAAAAAATTAATTAATTAAGCTTAGAAAAGATTAATTAGACTTTGTTTGGATTGGGTATTATAGAAGAGAATGGAGGAGATATTAAAAATCCCTCCTTGTTTGGGGTTAAGGAGAGGACTAGAGAGGGATTAAAATTAATCTCACATAATCCTTTTGGGTCATTATTTCGTAACACACCAATTTAGGGTATTTTGAGGGATTTATGTAGCTAAATGACCGAAATGCCCTTGTAAATATGTGAAAGTTGAAACTAGAGGTGACAAAATAATACCCAACCCATTAACCCAACCCAACTATGTATATGGAGGGTGTGACCTTCACAAATTTTTACAAAAATTACAAAATGCTCCCAAATAATTTCAAATTTTACAAAAACGTTTTGAACCATAATATTGAAGGACTAAATTAAAATTTAATTTTGAAAAATATTGGAAAAATAGTGAAATGACATAATGTCATACAAAATAGTGCAATCAATGGAAAGAAGATGAACTTCACAAATTTTTTCAAAAATTATAGTGTCTCCAAATATTTTTCAAAATCTATAAAAATGTCCTTGTATCATGATATTTGAGGACTAAAATAAAAATTATAAAATTTTTTTGGGGTCAAAATGTAATTTTTACAAAAAATGAAAACATTATATTAATATTTTTATATTTATTAATTAGAGAAAAAATCAACATATTTTTATTGATTTATTTATGTTAATTAAATAATTAAACTAATATTACTTAATGTTTATTTTTAAAAAATAATCAAATTTTCTTCATTTTGTATACAATGTTAAAAAGGGATAAAATAGTAAATTTACACTATTATCATTGTTTAGTGGATTAACTAGATTTATTATTTTACCCCCTTTTAACATTGGATTAATCCACTTATTCTCCACACTTATCCAAACATGGGTGGAGTATGAGAGGATTAATCCCTTATTCTCTCTCCTCCCCTTCCATGAATGCAAACAAAACCTTAAAGATCATATAAATTTAATCAAACCTTGAGGAAAGTTAGGGGTCCATAACTTTTGATGATTCCAGCTTCTTTACCATCAACTTTCAACGGATTATTTGCAGATTTTACATATTCTTTTTGACCTGACCACGTCATCGCTTCAACCCATCTTGAATTCCCTATATCATGATAAGGCACGAGATTAATTATAAGGTAATTCTTGAGTAAACTTGTTTTTTGTCCTAAATTTATCTTACATTTATGATTTAATCTCTAGATATTAAAAATACACTTTTTGATCTATGATCTTTTAGAAAAGTTGACTATTTAGTCCTTGAAACTAATTTGTAATAAGGACTAAATAGCTGATGTTTATAAAAAGAAAATCAAAAGGTGAATTACCAATATTCAAAGATTAAAAGTATATTTTCATGTCCTATATAAAAAAAAAAGTATATTTTCATGTGAATGTTAGAAAAGAGGCCAAAAAACAGAAAAAGAGAATTTTTGTCAAATTATTCTGAAATTAAGGTTTAACTCTTCAATATTAGAAATACACTTTACGTTTACGGTCTTTTATTTCGAATGTTGACTATTTAGTTTCGAGTAAAATAACTTTTCGGTCCCTGATTTATGCACTCGCTGACAGATAGGTCCCTGAATTTTACCCATTGTACTAGCCGGTCCCCGAATTTTGCAAACGCCTAATTAATTAGTCCCTCCGTCATATTGGCGTTACAAAAATGCTGACGTGGCCATAGCGGACGCTGATGTGTCCCGTTATGTGCTGACGTGTCCCGTTATTGCCACGTCTGATCCTGTTTTGTTGAAAAAAAAAATTGTGCCACATAGATAAATAGAGACACATCAGCATTGTTGTAGTGTATTTTCCGGTCCCTGCGTTTTGGCCAGTGTACTTTGCGGTCCCTTAATTGATCCAGCCACTTAACCTTCACCAACCTAACCCAAACTTACATTGACCCAACCCACACACCCTAGCCACTTAGCCATACCCACCCTAACCATTGAACCCACTCACCCAAACCACCAATTCAAATTACCCAACCATCACCAAATTCAAATTTAGTCCTTAAAAAATATTTAAAACCCTAAACCATAAACTCTAAAATCCTAAAACCTTAAAACTCTAAACCCTAAATCCCAAACTCTAAACCTTAAAACCTTAAAAAAAAAATCTGAGTTGTACAATTATATCCTAACCCATTCTTATCTCATTATTCTCAATTCTCTCTCTTTTTCATCATCTTCATTCATTTTAGTCCCAAATCTTCAAAAAAATAAATTTTAAAATGTCTCAAAACTCTTCCAAACATTCCAATTTAGTCCTTAAAAATATTAAAAACCCTAAACCCTTAAAATTTAATTTTTTTTTTAATCTTCATCTTTATATTCCCAAAAACACACACATCATCAAGAATTCATTACATTATTGAAAAAGGGGTTTCGTCCTCTTCACCTCCCAACCAAAAAAAACACACACACACACACACATCATCATCAGTATCAATACGCAACGCAACACAATACCGACGAAGAACAACCGCCGTCGACATCCATACGCAACTCACTCAACTCGGAATTCATCCATATGCAACACAATACGCAACTCACTCATCTCGGAATCCATCCATTGATCTTCGACGAACAACCGCCGCCGACGAAGAAGAAATCGCAAGAACCGCCGCAATGGTTCAATCCACCGTCCACGCTCAGGCCCAGGCATGGCGGAAGGGAATCGGCGTCAAGGTGTGGCTGGTGATGTCGGAGACGGCTCAGTCGCATCTCGAGGATCTTCATTCACCAAGGTGTGGCTGGTGGTGTCGGAACCGTTCGTTCAGTTTGTTCAAGATCTTCAGTCGCGAATTTAGGGGATCTTCATTGGCTAAGGAGATTCGCGAGAAATTTGTTCGATTGATGATTTTCTGCACAAAGAACTTGATGATTTTTGATTCAGTCTGTGAATGGGGTTAGGATTGGGAATTTGGGAAATTTGTGAATGAGGTTAGGATGAAGATGAAGATGATGAACAGGGCTTGCGTTTTTTTTTTTT
>QANZ01005635.1:39141-54376 GCA_003254925.1 Chamaecrista fasciculata
GGGGGAATTGAGAATAATGGAATAAAAATGGGTCAGGGACCTATAAGTACAATGAGGAAATGCTGATGTGTCGCTATTTTATGACGTGGCAGCTCTTTTTAAAAAAAAAAAAATATATAACGGGTTCTGACGTGGCCATAACGGGACACGTCAGCACATAACGGGATACATCAGCGTCCGTTATGGCCACGTCAGCTTTTTTGTAACGACAATATGACGGAGGGACCAATTAGTTAGGCGTTTGCTAATTTCAGGGACCGGCTAGTGCAATGCATAAAATTTAGGGACCTATCTGTCAGCGAGTGCATAAATCAGGAACGGGAAAGTTATTTTACTCATTTAGTTTCTAAAACGTTATTGGTATGGATTAAACAGTTGATATTTTATGATAAAATCAAGGACCAAAAGGTGAATTTCTGATAATCAAGGATTAAAATGAAAATTTGAGAGAAATTAAAAGCCTAAAAAGTAAGTTTACTTGAAAAAAGTTATTAAAAGGAAATTAAACTTACCAAGCCAATTGCATATAAGATCTTCTTCCCCTGCATAGACAAGCATTCTGATACCATCTTCAAGAAGTGCTGGAATTGGCACTTCCAAATTTCTCATCCAATCATCTAACATTGAATAATGCACTTCCTGACTGCATGAAACCCACTTCAAATCTCCAACACCCAAAGCATCCTTCACTTCCTTTTCGTTCATAAAAGTCTCTATGCTTGAGAAGTCATAGCACAATGATCCCTCACACTTCTTTCGAATGTCATAGTACTGCACACATACATTTTTATATGTATACATGTCAGTATGTCACTCAAAATGCATTAATTAGATGTCATATGCAAAATAAAAGAAGTATATATTTATATTGAGTAAACTAGCATTTTGGTCCTTAAATTTTGCACTCGTTGGCAGTTTGGTCCTTGGATTTATGAAATTGTACAACTCGATCCCTGAATTATACTGACTCGTTGCAAATTGGTCCTTCCGTTAGCCAACCGTTTCAAAAAAGGCTTATATGGCTTGTTAGGGGGTTACCTGGGCCGTTAAGTACTGACGTGGCACGTTAACTGTCACATCAGCACCTATTGTGCAAGTAAAAAAAAAATTTTATCACATGTGTAATTTTAGCCAGATCAGCAAAAGAAATAAAAAAAAAAAACTTGGACTCTCCAACATTTTAGTCACTGACCCATTCTTATTCTATTATTCTCAAAATGCACGTTTTGGTCCTCCTCACCTTTCTTCATCTTCAACTTCCCCCTCTTCTTCATCATTTTCATTCATTTTAGTCCAAGTCCTCAAATTAATAAAATTGTAAAGTATTTCAAAACTCTTCCAAACATTCCAGTTTAATCCTTTATCCATGAATCTTTCAGAAATTGAACCCAAAATGCAAAGAAAATTTTGAAAGAAATTGATAAGCAGGGACTAAATTAATATTAGAAAAAATATTAAAAACTCTAAACCTTAAAACCATAAAACACCGAAAAAAACAAAAACAATATAACAAATCTAACATTGCATTTGAAAAGCATAAGGTTCTGTGCAAGCTTGTAGATATGGGCACTGGGAAGTTGCGCAGACCCTTATGCTTATCAGGTGCAATGTAAGATTTGTTATATTGTTTTTGTTTTTGTTTTTTTTTTTTTGTGTTTTAGTGTTTAAGGTTTAGAGTTTTTAATATTTTTTCTGACTTTAATTTAGTCCCTGTTTATCAATTTCTTTGCATTTTGGGTTCAATTTCTAAAAGATTCATGGATTAAGGACTAAATTGGAATGTTTAGAAGAATTTTGGAACACTTTACAATTTTATTTTGAGGACTTGGGACTAAAATGAAGAAGATGATGATGAAGAGGGGGAAGTTGAAGATGAAGGGTAAGGTGGACCAAAACGTGCATTTTGAGAATAATAGGATAATAATGGGTCAGAGATTAAAATGCTAGAGAGTCCATGTTTTTATTTTTATTTCTTTTGCTGATTTGGCTAAAATTACACATGTGCAAATTTTTTTACTTGCATAATAGATGCTGAAATGACAGTCAACGTGCCACGTCACCACTTAACGACCCAAGTTCTAATGTGCCACATCAGCTTTTTTGAAACGGATGGCTAACGGGAAGACCAATTTGCAACGAGTCAGTATAATGCAAGGATCGAATTGTACAATTTCATAAATCTAAAGCCCAATTGGCAGCGAGTGCAAAATTCAGGGACCAAAATGTTAGTTTACTCTATTTATATTCTTACATTGATGTTTGGATTGTGGTTCAAGATCGCTTGGAATATTGTGTTGCAATCTGCAAGAGCAATCTCGCAAGCGCCTCCACCTTTAGAGTCTGACCAATTTATCAATAAAAATCAAATGTTTTTAGTGCCAATAATAATTATATATATACACACGAAAATCTATTAATATATAGAGAAATTAAGTGTTAATTAATACCACATTCTTTGATTGCCTGATTGCACGGTGGGAGCAATTTCTTGTTGATATCGTCATATGAAGATTGATTAATTAGTCCTCTTTGTAATGCAAAATCTGTATATGCTGGGTATTGAATTTGTGGGTTGGTCAGACCATTCCCAATTGCAAATCCCTGTTTAACCAATTAACACATTATTACATTATTAATTATATATATTAGTCCATGTTAATGCTAATTAATAAATAATTAATGAATAATAACAAAGAGTGATATCGACCTTGAGGTTGATTTGAATTCCTTCTTTGGCTTTGTTTCCTTTGTGAACACGGGAAGCCAAAGCTGGAATGTAATGTCCAGCATATGATTCTCCGGTGATAAAGAAATCATTCTTAACAAATTGAGGATGTTCTTTAAAAAATGCCTGACATAATTTTAAAATTGATTTAGTCTATGTATATTAGTGAAAGCAAGCACAATATATGAAGATTAAAAATACATAATGATTTGGGTTGAATACCTGTAAGAAGTCATATAAGTCATTGCTAACACCTTCTTCATCTCCTGGAATGTCACTTGAATTTGAAGAGTAGCTAAAACCTGTTCCAATGGGTGAGTCTATAAACAATATATTTGATGCCTACACAAAAAAGTTTGAACATCGTCACTTGTTGTAGCAAAGAAGTAATAAAAACACATTGAACATGATATATAAAGCTTGGCTTATATTATATGGCTTATATCTTACAGTGTAAAATAAATTAATTTAAACATAATACATAATAAAATTACTCAGGTTCATAGAAAATTGGCCCACGTTAATTCTTATGTAAAAAAAAAAATCACCTATGTTCATTTCCATTAAGTCAAAATTTTTAATTAGTCCCAAATGTATCAAAAAATTTCAAATTGGTCTCAAACTTACTCATTTATCAATATAAAAATTTTATATAATCTTCAATATTAAATCAATTCAAACATTACAACGGCACATCAAGCCCCTAAGATGTATATATATACATACCTGGTCCCAGCCATAGTCATTCCATTGAAGAGATAATTCTTTAGTGACGTGAAAAGGACCATTTTCAGTAAATAAAGCTAATGAACTACTGCAACCTGGTCCTCCAGTCAACCATATCACTACAGGGTCATCACTTTTATTCTTCCGAGATTCAAAGAAGAAGTAGAACATTCTGCACATTATTAAATCATATATTATAAACATTAATTAATACATCACTATTCTTTAATACATATATCAATGCACAAATATTTACTCAAATTACATTTTTTTTTTTTACATATTAAATGAGGCACTAGGCCAGTAGGCCTTCTTATAGAGTTAAATTAATATACCTTGCAGATTTGTGATGTAGAAGGGAATAATAGCCAGCATAATGACCCAAATCTTGAGGAGAGGGCCCAGAAGCAGCAAAGCTAGGGAATGTAAGTTTCTTCTCAAATATTTTTCCTGGAGCCAAAAAGAAAGGATCACTTAACACTGTGTTTATGGAATGTTTTGGGCACAAGTTTAGCTCTCTGATCATTTGTTCTGCATTTAATCTTGAAGATGATGAGCCATTGTCATTGCTTTTGGGACATGTTGCAGATGACAATGGTGAAATCACCATAAACAGAACAAATGAAACACAGATTTTGAGGAGGATTGATGATGAAGAGGCCATTATTGTATGTATAGCTAGCTAGATATATAGGTTTGTGAAAGGATATGTCACACAATGGCTCAATTTATAGTGCGTGCTCCTCATATATGCCAAAAGCTTTAATACATTTTTTTATTAGAGTAAAAACTTTTCTATTTTTGTGTTATATATTAATAATTTTCACATATATTAATGGATTATTACACAATAATTATGTGCAGATATGGTTGATTCATTATATTAATAGCATATTAGAATAAGTTTAATGATTGAATCTTTATAAAATTTATATTTTTAAATTTAATCCCCGAAAGGTAATACTATAAGATATAATTTTTTGTTAAAAATATTTACTAAATTTATAACAAATTTAATGTAATCATAAATTTTATTGATATTATACTTAAATTACAAAGAAACAAAATTAAGTATGGTTCTATGAAGTATGAATATTGACATGAATACATGATATGACATGGACACAGATATGCTCACATACCAAATTTTTAAAATTACATGATACGACACGACACGACATATATTTTTATATATAAATAATTAAAAATAAAAAAATTTTCTATGATTTGTCAGATTAAAATAATAAAAAATTGATTTTATATTCTGAGACTTTTAAATATGTTTCGTATGGACGTCGTACTGTTAATGCTTCATATGTATCGTTGTATTTTTAAGATACTAAATCTTATAATTTTATTATTTTGGAATTGATGAATTCATTATTTTTTAAAGATTAAATAATTAATTTATTTTTTAATATATTGTTTATACAATTGATATTTATGAAGTGATTTTTTTGTTTGGCCAAAAATTATGAAGTGGTTAAAGACCATAATTCTATAAATGATACATATTAAACGTGTATTTAATTAAAACTATTTATTACTCCCTCCAGTTCTGAATATCTGATGTTTTAGAGAGTAATTTTTATTCCAAAATATCTGATGTTTAATAAATTCAAGAGAACATTAATTATTTAAACCATTAAGCTATGCTTGTTAATGGGATCAAGGAGTTCTGTACACGTGATTGGGAAGTTTGCATTAGCCACTATCACCGGGAGGGGAACAAAGTTGCAGACTTCCTTGCTAACCATGCGATCGATGGTGATCCTCAGCTGCAAATTCTGCAGCAACCTCCCCATGACTGTTTTTCTCTTCTGCGTGATGACATGTGTGGAGCTTCCTTTCCACGTGTTGTCACTAGCTAGTTTTTGTTTTTCGCTATTTGTCTTAGGCCCAGTTCGTTTCCGTTTTGATTATAATCTGTTTTGATTATAATCAAAATAAACACGTTCGTTTACGTTTTTTTCCTGATTCAATTTTAATCATGATTCTTAAATAATCAAACACACTCAATTATACTTATACCCTTATACATAACCCTATAATTACCTATACTCTAATACATTCATTCTCCAATCACAAAGGGCAAAATGGTCTTTTACCTCAATATTGGACCATTTTGGAAATACTCATTCTTGTGTTGGGCTAAATTGTTATTTTGTCCAAATAATTTAGGATTGAAATTCATATTTTAGCCATTGTTTTTCTTCTTCCTCCCCACTGTTCTCTCTCTCGCTTCCATTTTGTCTCTGCAAATCACTCTTTTCCCAAACATCGGCTTCTCCATCGCCGTCACCGCCCACCACGCCGTTCTCGACGGAAAAACTATCTTCACCTACGAAAATGTCTATCAATAATCAAAGTATTAATTACTTTAGCTGCTGCGTCTCGTATATCTAATTAAGTTAAACATTCAACGCCATTAATTAACTTCATCAGCACTCTCGAGTCTTTTCCGGAGTCTAACGCTGACCAAGTAAAATTTTTCGGGGGTTTGATGAAAAGAAATAAAGAAATCGCTGTTAGATCTCACTGTGCTTGTTCTGTTCTTGGTCCACTGTGTGAAGCTACTACAATGGACCCCATCTTGAGTGAAGAAGGGGAAAGACAGAAATTTTTCGGATTTTCTTCAATTTTCCTCTGTAGAAAATACAAGTCAAAGAAAGATTTTGAAATAAAATTAGAAATTTTTTTGGAAGATTATAGAGCTCTCAAGCCCACCAGGTACTCATATGCTGACATAAAAAAGATCACAAATAAATTCACAGAGGAGCTTGGTCAAGGAGCATATGGTAAAGTGTTCAAAGGAAAACTCTCCAATGATATCTCTGTGGCTGTGAAGTGGGAACAATGAAGTGGGAACGAAGTGGGAACAATGGAGAAGAGTTCATCAATGAAGTGGGAACAATGGGGGCAATTCACCATGTCAATGGGGGCTGTGAAGATCCTCGATGATGGCCTTCGAGAGAGAGAGAGAGAGAGAGCGTGAGAGAGGAAAATTGAAGAAAATTTTCGGGTCCGCCAGCTTCAGCCTTTCTCTCTCATCTGATGCGAATCGGTGCACCGATTTGCTTATTCGGTGCACCGAATTTGGGTGCTGAAAGACAATTTAATCCTTGTTGGTGCACCGTTTCGTAGGCAAAAAATGAAACGGTGCACCGATTCGGAAAAACATCCCCCAACCCACTCACAAAAATAATCAAGATTTCACGTTTTTCAAGGCAAATAGTAACATTTTTGTTTTTTTTCACAACAACAAGCACATCCAAACACACTTTTATTATAATCAAATCACACCTTACTTTTTCTAACTTTTTCTTCCATTTATACCCCTATACAATTTATCAATTTCCTTACTTTTTATCCACCTACCACAATCATTACATACCCATTTTAATAATTTCACACAAATAATCAACAATCATCCAAACACCACTACAAAAATAAACAAATTTGATTATAATCAAAACATGATTATAATCAAAACAAATTCTAAAAAAAACAGAAACGAACTGACCCTAAGTTCTTCATAAATGCATGGGTTTCTAACTTGAACAAGGCTCCTTAATTTATACCCAAGCTTCTTGTTGGTCTTTTGTTTAGGATGTTACGTTCTAGGTGAGTGTGGTTAGAAGTTAGGTTAGGAATTGGAATGTGGATCATATTATTTAGGGATCGTAAATGGGATCGTAAATTGAAAATACCCAAGCTTCGGGTCAATTCAGGGTTAATTATGGGATCGTAAAGTTTAATTTTGTTTGCTCATATGCTTATAAATTCGATGGCATCAATTGTGGATCAGAAGTTAAAAGGGCGTAGTCATCCATTCTCCTAGAAGAGGTGAGTGGCTTTTTATCCCAACCCCGCTTGAAGGTTTGATTATCTGATGATATTAGTTGGTATTTAAATTGATTATGCTGTTAAAGTTTATTGAAAACGTCTATATTTAAAGTATGCTTGTGGTGGTCAACTCTTTTTACTGAATCGGTTAGTGTTAACGGTTGAACTTTGGATGTGGTTATATTTGTTTTCTCCCATATTGTTTATTGCGTAGTCAAGAGTATTCATTAACTAATTGATTGAATTGTTGTTATTGGTTGTTTGAATTTGCATGTGTATGTGAATGTCCTTATGAGGGTTTGTTTAGTAAATGAATATGCTCGTAAAGATAATTCTTTGCTAATAATTAGTTGAACTTGAGGAACTCGGAGTATTCCTGCATTTGGTTTTTTGTTCTTTAAATGTATTTCCTTGATGATAATAGTTGGACTTTGGTTGTATATTTACTCGTTTTTACAAGTGTTGATGATGACGACGATGACATTCCGTTCTTATTCGAGTGTGTTGTATGTTTTTGGTTGATTGAATTTGATTATGCTTGTTCTTGTGCTTGTACTGGTGCTTGTGTTTTGGGCTTGTGTTTGTTTTTGTGTTGATGTTTGTGTTTGCTCTCTTGAGACAATATGAGAAACCCTTGGGGACAATGATACGTAACTCCCAGGTGGATTTGGATATGAGAAACGCCTTGGGGAGGCGGTACGTAACGCCCAAGTGGTAAAAGAAACAGATATGGAAATGAGAAATCCCTGGGGACAGCAATACGTAACGCCCAGTGGATGAGGACAAAGGAAATGGAAATGATGAACCCCCTGGGGATAGCGATACGTAACGCCCAGCTGATATGTCACATTGATGTATTGGGTTGCATTGAAACTTTACTTATGATAAAATGATGATTGTATACTATTGAATGTTGATGCTAATGACATTATTTGGTTGGAATGATGTTACTGATTTTCTACTGTATTGTTGCTCATACTACAGGAGGAAATTCTTAGTATAGTCACCACCAAGATTTCACTATTTTCATAAACCCCTTCTCTTTTGGATATGATAGGATTCTATTTCAAAGTTTAATTACGAAATGTTATTTCACTTCAAGAAGATGCCTTTGTTATAATAACTTCCTATAATTTTGATCTAGAAATTTGTACAAGTCTTTTCATGTAAGATTTTGTTCATCTTATTATTATGATGACCCTAACTCGATTTTTAATTCCTTTTCGAACTTTCAAGCTTCAATGGTTTAAATATTTGTTTTCTATCAAATTTAATTTTTTCAAAAATCACTTTTTATTTTCGAAAAAGAAAAGATAAATCCCTTATATGGTTTCTTCTTGAATTTTTATTTTAATAAAGCTTAGTCTTATATCACTCCATTTCAATAAGATTCAATTTTTCATCACTCCTTGCTTCATTTTTGTTAAATTTTATCTTTTTAAGATTATATTTAAAGGTAGTTATTTAAGAAACCGCCCTTCTCGATGTAAGTGCTTTTACTTACTATAGATTCCCTTAGCTTCAATTTCAAGTGGTTTAAAAGGTCATTGTGCTATATTTTGCCTTGTATTCAAATTACTGCCTATACTGAACGATTGAGTTTAAATGTATGCTATCATGGATTGTGTATTCTTATAACTGCTGGTGTTGGATGGTGACCCCTCTCCCTACATGGTGGTGCCCTACACCACGATTGGGATGAATTAGTCGCTCACTGAGTTTTGACTCACCCCTCTTTTAACATTTTACAGATACAGGTCTAGGAAAAGTTGCTACTCATGTTCCGAGAGGGAGCTAATCTTGAATCCCACGTCTTCGTTCGTGTGGGTGTTTTGTATTCTTAAGTCATGTTGTTTTAAATTCTAGATTGTCAGCTCCACTAGCACTTAGGGAGAGGACTCAGGGTTGCATACCAATATTATTTTGTATGACTCGATTATGCATGAGATTTATTAATAGTTTAGTTTGCTTGATCATGTTGACATAGTGGTTGTACTGATTTGGTGATACTTGAAAAGGTAGATTGACATTTATGCATGTAACTGTTGAGATGGTGAATATCTATGCATTGTTAATTATCTATATACGGTGAATTATAAGGTTAATGTTATGCTATGTGATATAGATTGGTTTGTGGGTAGGCTTACGGTGAAGGATAACCCTACGTCCGTGCCGGTCACGTGCCTCCAAGGAGGGGGTCGTGATAGGTCGGGTCTCTTAACCGGATTAGGACGAAATGCAATTTTAGGGAATAGTCGATTTTATTGGGTTGAGTAGGTTGACCCAACTCAATTCTCTACCCTTTTTTTTTGTTTGAATAATGGCCCAAAACGATGTGTTTGACTTGGATTACTAGAATTTTTCCATCTTTCTCCAAAGTAATTTTTGGGCATTTGTTTCTTCACACTAGAACGAAGAATGACTATCAATTTAGATGTTGGTGGGTATGGTGGCTTTCTTACCACAAATTTTATCTTCTTGCCATTTTTTAAATGCATTTTGTTCTGAGAACTTAGCGTCTTTCTTTTATTCTGTATATATACCTAAATCACAAAATTAGAGGAGGGCTTCACCGTAACTCTTTATGATCATTCAATTATAATTACTGTTGTTAAAAGTAGAAAATGAAGATGGAAGGTCTGTACGAAGCTCATTAAACAAAACCAAAGGCATAACAATTATTAAAGGATTCACACTTAAATAGGAAAGAAGATGATGAACAATGATTTTGAACTTTGAAGTTTTTCTTTAACTGTCCCAAGATTTTTCTTCCTCATTTACTCTCTCCTCTACTTTATTTATCTTTAGGGTGATATGGCATCAATTGATGCCATTAAATAACTCTAATGGCGAGGATTCAACTAAAAAAATTAGGGACAAAATTGAAATTTGATGTAAAATTGAGGACGAAAAAGATACTTTTAACTCAAATTCATATAATATGACCAAATGAATAAAATAATATGATGTGGCAACTCCTATTGAGATTTACCAAAAGGGAACCTACGTTAATTTCTTGCCATCTTGATTTCTACCCAATGTACGAAACAAATTGTCTAGGCAACACCAAAAGGGAATTTACGTTAATTTCTTGCCATCTTTATGGTTTGCTGATTAGTTAGAAGGGGATTCAGTTTTGTCAAGTTTGAACTCAAATACTTGTGTAAGTTATGCTCATAAGGTATTTGTCATGATGCTTTAATGAGTTTAAATGCACGTTTGCTACTATACTATTGTGTTTTCCAGTCATAAAGGTTTCTAGGTATATTTTGAAGTTATCCATCATGCATTTTCTCATGTTGATGCTGCCTAAAATATGCTTTCTGATGGAATCACGTTTTGGGCACATTTTAAGGTCTCTTTTCATGCATTTTCTCATGTTGATGTTGTCTAAAATATGCTTTCTGATGGAGCCACGTTTGGGGCACGTTTTAAGGTCCCTTTTCATGCATTTTCTCATGTTGATGTTGTCTAAAATATGCATTCTGATTTGAACCACGTTTTATACACATTTTAATGTCTTTTTTCATGCATTTCAATGTGTATTCTCTGTCCAAAGTGCCTCCGTTGAACCACGCTTAGGCATATTTTAATGTCTCTTTTCATTAATTTCAATGTAGTTTTGCTGTCCAAACGTCCCAACCAGGTCAAGCGACCCAATTGTAACTCTCTTTTCATCCATTTAGTTGTATTTTTACTATCACAATTGTGCATTCAAGTTTAACCATGTTATAGGGCATCTCTTCAAGCCTTTTCTTAGTATTTTCATGTATTTTTATTGTTCAAAGACCCAAATATGGTTTGGTTATGTTTTGAGTGTGTTTTTAAGTGTTCATTCATGCATTCATATGTTATTTTGCAGTCCGAAAAACTGATTCTAGTTCAACTGCGTTTTGTGCATCTTTTCAAGTCTTTTTCGTTGTGTTTCCATGGTTCAAAGGCACCCATGTGGTTTGGTGATGTTTTAGATGAGTTTTCAAGTTCTTGCTCATACATTTAATTGCATTTTCTATTGTCAAATTTGTGCATTCTGATTTAGTGACATTTTGGACATACTCTCAAGTCATTTTCCATGCCTTCTCGTGTGCCTTTGTTGTCATAACAATGCATTCTAGTTTAGCGACGTTTTGGGCATATTCTCAAGCCACTTTTCATGCATTATCTCAGTTTTTAGGTTGTCTAACATTTGTGTTCTGTTTTGGCATTGTCTTGGTTATATATTTAAGTTCTTCTTCATGCATCTAATTGTACTTTTACTGTAAAAAGTGTGCATTCTGGTCTAGCTACGTTTTGGACATGTATTCAAGCCACTTTTCATGCTTGCTTCATGAGCCTTCTGAACATTTGAAAAATGTTGCAAAATGTTTAAAATTTGATGCCTAAACTTTAGGCAACAGTTTTTAAAATTTTCGGGCATTGCACACTGTCGTCGTTGCCATGAGTTTTAGGCAACATTTTTTGAAGCAAATGCAACACTTTCTAATTTCGTAGTAAAAAACGTTTTATATCATATTTGCAACACTTGTAAATTGTTTCGATCTAACAACTCCAACACTAAATACTCTTTCTAAATTGCTTTTAAATTATTGCAAAATCAATTTTAGTCAACATTTGTAAATTGTTGCAACATCAATTTTGGTCAACTGTTACGATTTTAAAATTAACCATTTTTTATAATTTTTATTTTTATTTAAATATTATTTTTAATTTATATATTTAATTTTCATTTATCAATAGATCTATTCAAACATCCAATAATATACAATATCTACAACATATATATGTATTATAAAATCAAGGGTAAATTACACTTTGGTACATTGCGGTATTCTCCGTTAACACTTTTCTACCCGTTGGAGCTATTTTGTAATTTTAACCATAACAAGTTTTGCAAAAATTACATATTGACCCCCAATATTTTCAAAAAATTACAAATAGGTCCCTAGATACATATCATCTAGGGACTAGAATGAAAACTAAAAAAAAATTGGGGGTCAAAATGTAATTTTTGAAATATTTGTTATGGTTAAAATTACAAAATAGCTCCAAATGATATCAAAGTGTTAACGGAGAATACCACAGGGTATCAAAATGTCACTTTTTGAACCATAGGGTACCAAAGTGAAATATGGCCAAACCACAGGGTATCAAAGTGTAATTTACCTTAAAATCAACCATGTATTTCATTGTTAGTATGTAATTACAAAATCCGTAAAATTTAAACATAATCATAAAAAGTTATGGTTTCATGAAGTATCCCACTGCGAGATGACAAATTGAAAGTTCAAGCTGCTCTTTTAAGAATAGATAAGTATGCCCAACAATCTTGTTCATCCAAAAAAAAGATGTGTTTACTTATGTAAAAAGGCCATGAATCTCCTGCAACCATTGATGGACACTGGACAATTTGATATTTTCTTGATATATATTGAAATGCATAGAAATGGTAAGCTTAATCATCACATATAAGTTACTTAATTACCCAATCAATTAATTGCATAAGTTGAAGACAAATACTAGTGAATTAAACTATTCAAAATGTATTCAAGTTCTTAAACAAAGAAAGAAACTTTTGACAAAAAAAACTACAGTGGATGTACACAAAATCACATTAATGACTGTCAGAGATGAAATCAAAATAATACTAATCAAACAGAAATTGAAGTTTCCAAAAACTGGGAAGCCAAGCCATGAAATAGGGTGGATAGAGTGAAAAAGATCAAGTCCAAAGTGCATAATACAACAAATATCAAAATTATCAAGTACTGCACATAGTGCATACAACATATATCAAAAAACATAGAATAGGTAGCATTATTTCATACTAAATTATTTTCTATGAATTATAGGACAATGTTTAATCCAACATAAGTATCAATATTTGAGACTACAAGAATAATGTTGTATAAGTATCAGAAGTTCTTTCCATTTGTCCAATTTATAAATGATAGCAGAGAAGCTTGAGAAGAAGAGTGAATTTGATTAGTAGTACTTGCAAGAAGGCTACAAACAGGATAAGCATGGGAATTCCAATTTCAACACAATGTATGTCCAACCTGAAAGAAATTTAAAAAAAGTACGTGAAAATGAACTTTTTATCTCATAACTTTTGGTCAGTTCTCAATTTGGTCTTATAATTTTTGTTGTTGTACGTTTGGTCTCATATCTTTTGCAAAGGTTGCAGATTTGGTCTCATATCTTTCAATCATATGGCAGAATTGATATCATATCCTTGCAAAAATTTTCATCGTCAATTTCACCGGACCCAAAGATATGGGACTAATTCTACATCTAATTCAAAGATATGAGACCAATTATGCAACTCAACCAAAAGATATTGGACCAATTCTGCAACTTGACCAAAAAAATAAAGACCAAAAGTGCAACCCGAAACCAAATTTACAACTTGAATAAATTAAAAGAAATGTGACCAAAAGTGCAACAAAAAAAGTTATGGGACTATATTGAGACCTGAGTAAAAGTTATAAGGCTAAAAGTGCACTTAAAGCAAAAAAAAAAAAAAAAAAAANAAAAAAAAAAAAAAAAAAAAAAAAAGGTATGTCAACTGATATGAGCATAGAAGAGATACTTTCAAACTATGAGAATTGGAATTAATGACATGTGGATTAATGTTGTTAGTTGTACCGTTGGAAATCCTATGCATGTGGCTACATAATTAAATAGGGGTTCATAATTACTTCTCTAAAAACTATAAAAATTAACAAGTGATACAATGGCATAAACCAATTAAGTTAAACCCGTCATCGCAATAAAATACTCCCTCCGGTTCTGAATATCTGGTGTTTTAGAAAATCATTTTTGTTCTAAAATATCTGATGTTTTATAAATTTAAGAGAGCATTAATTATTTTTTTACCATTCTACCCCTATTAAATATAATAGAGTCATAAATGTATAAACATTTTCCAAATAATTTAATAGGGATAGTTTAGTCATTTTACTCAATTTTTCTCTTCATTCATGTTGGCTAATCATTTCCTTAATCTGTGTGTAGAAACCTTAAACACCAGATATATAAAACCGGAGGGAGTACATGACTGAATCAAATATCTCAATATCTCATCATGATCTCAATTGGGTAGCTAAAAATGTATGATTCCCACAAAATTTATGAACTTTCATTTGTTTTACCATGAACCTGCCTATTGATATACATCTGCAAAATTCATAAAATCAATAAACAACAAATTCAATGAAGTTCATCTAAGGCAAAAAAAAAAAAATCTGCTACAACATCATCTTTTTTTTTTCCTTATGTTTTCTTCTCTCTGTTAATGAAAGACAAAAATTACCAACTCAATGGATTGTGAAAGTGAAATTATGAAATGGAATAAGATAGAATCGTGTTATCTAGAAAATTTTACTCCATTACTCTATTTTATGTTTTATACATTTGAATGGATTCTTTGGGTTTTATGAAGCATCGCTTAGTATTAGAAATATTACTAATAAATAGATAATTAATCTAAATAAAATCAAAATAAGTACAATAAAGGGTTTCAATAAGGTCACGCCGGCACAATGCCACAGCGAATAGCTTAAGCTACCACCATTGCACATACGAAATAACTAACTGTCAACATAAAAGTGTATATATAAGCATGACTGGCAAAGTGATTAACAACACTGTCACGCGTGACATTGCGGAGAATGTCGAATGTGATTAAAATAGAGGAGTTGCCATCAAATTTTATAAAAAAAACTTGGAAAAATTGATTAAAACATTTTTGAAAACAATTTCAAAAATAATGGTGGATAAAGCAATTGAGAAAACCTGTTTGCAAACCAAAGATGGTTCGGGAGCACATTTGATTTTTAAAAAAGGTATTAGGCACCCTAAAAACCCCTTATAATAATAAGATTACCCCAAAATAATTATTAAAAAAAATGGCCTAAATATTTATGATTAATTATAATT
>QANZ01005637.1:0-22373 GCA_003254925.1 Chamaecrista fasciculata
GCGCGCCATGTTTCCTTTGTCTTGGAGGAGACCACGACTTGGTCTGTTTGAGTGTAATTGGAGGGACCTGACCGTGGATGAGCGCTTGGGGGCCCTGCGGTTGATCACCACAGACCCTCTTGTCCCTAAGCGTTGTATGTCACTATTACTTCCTTTATAAGTTTTTTTTATATCGTGTTTCACTAACAATTGCTTTATTTTGTTTCAGTGCTCGAGGCAAATGCAGCTGACGTCATAGGAAGTCGGCGTGCTCAAGCCGACAAAGGTAAAGGGAAAGCGGTGGTTGTTCCTAAGAAGACATCATCCGTCGCCGCCGCTGCTGCTGCTACTACGAGTAAGCCCGGGGGCGTTGTTATCCGAGAGCCTTCGGCGGCTTCGCGACCTCCATCCCAATCCTCCAAGGGGAAAGAGAGTACTGTTACCGCCAAGGACGGAGAGCCACCGAAGAAACGCCAACGCCCCACCATAGAAGTCCCTCAAATTCCAGCGGCTCCAGAGGCTGATGGCTTCAACGCTCTGGAGTTTCTTTCCAAGTCCCTATCAGAAGCGGGTTCAGTGAAACGGGATGACCTGGCTCGGGCATCCACGGAAAACACTCAGGACCCATCTGAGGAAGCGGCTAGATTTCTTCTGGCCACGGGAATGCGGTTGCTAGCCAACAGCGTTTCTCGAAAGGACCTTCTGTCTGAATGAGATGCTGCGCGTGACGACGCCAGGAGAGCATGTCAAGAGAACATTGAGCTGAAGGACGAGCTCAACGTGACAAAGGCGTCCCAAGAATCTCTTCAGGGCGATTACGATCGAAGGGGCAATCGGTTGCAAGAAGTCACAGACTTGAACAATCAGCTGAATGCCAAAGTGGCATCCTTGGAGGACGACTTGCGACAGGAGAAAGAAAATTTCCAGGCTCTGAGTTCCTTGGCTCTGCGTCAGGTAAAGTGGCGGGGATCGCGCTATAACTACATAGGCTACAAGAATGCCATAGCGCAATTAAGGCTTCGTAACCCTAATCTCAACATCGAGGGAATATGTCCAAACAAAGTCGTGGAAGGGAGGCTTATCCGGGATCCGTTCCGCAGTGACCCCATGGTGAGGATGCCCCGTATGTCGGACAACTTTGATTTGGATGGGTATGAGTCCCAGGGTGACGAGGATTTCCCATGGTTTCCCAACGTGGAGGTTCCTTTTCCAGGGGAGTCGGTCCCTACTGAGGTGGCGCCTCCGTCCGATGCAGGCGCTGGTGCAAGCGGCGCGGATGGGAACGCCGAGGGGGCTCAGAGCGTTACTACTATCGAGGATCCCCCTTCTGCTGTCTAGGCTTGCGTGCCTTTCTTGACTTGGTTGGGCCTGCGTGCCCCTTTATAACTTTCTTAGTTTGGTCACGGCTTAGACGCCGTTTTGAATCGTGTGATTATAATCGGCCTGTTGTGCCACTTTTTGAATGCTTGGGCGTTGGCGCCCTCTATATGCTTATTTTATACCTGATTTACTTTGATTGACTTTGATTGTTCCCGCTTAGTGTGTTTTTAACTTGCACTTTAAGGTCCTGCCTCG
This sequence comes from Chamaecrista fasciculata, assembly GCA_003254925.1. Lineage (NCBI taxonomy): Eukaryota > Viridiplantae > Streptophyta > Magnoliopsida > Fabales > Fabaceae > Chamaecrista > Chamaecrista fasciculata. Next base: position 1,555 of record QANZ01005637.1, read on the forward strand.
CGATGGGCACGCTTCGAGCGTTTTGCGTATCATACACTAAGTTTTGACTAGTCATCCAAGGGAGGGTCGGTCCGCATGGTAGTGAGTGCCATACTCACAAGGCTCCTTCGAGGGCCTTTTCGCTGCTGTTCCGAGGGCGTCCCCTCGAGCAGCGCCAACTTCATTATTTATTGGAAAGAAGAAAATATTCTTTATTGATGTGAAATCAGAGTACAGTTGGCGTCATCGCCTTATTTAGTTAATGCTATAACTAATACAAAATTTGCCCATTTAAGGAAAATAAAACTTGAGCTTTGCCATGTTCCAGGCGTTCGGAAGCGGTTTTCCTTCGGGCGTTTCTAATCTGAAGGCGTTTCCGGGAAGGACTTCCACGACCCTGTAAGGGCCTTCCCAGTTTGGCCCTAGTTTGCCATGTCTAGGGTCCTTTTTGTTGTTTTCGACCGTTCTGAGCACCAGATCTCCTGTTTTGAGAGTTCTGGGTTTTATTTTGGAATCATGGTACCTTTTAACCATTTCGTTGTAGGCAGCTTGTCTGATGGCTGCAACTTCCCTTCTTTCCTCCAAGCCATCCAAGGCTTGGAGCCTGGAGTTGGCGTCATTGGTATTTGGATAATTGATTATCCTCTTAGTCGGGACGTTTATTTCGGCGGGTATGACTGCTTCATGTCCGTATGCTAAGGCGAAAGGTGTTTCCTTTGTAGCAGTTTGTTCCGTGGTTCTGTATGACCATAGGACTGAGGGGAGCTCATCAACCCATCTTCCCTTAGTTGACTCCAGTCTTTTCTTGATTCCTTGTATGATGATCCTGTTAGCTAACTCGACCTGGCCGTTCGTTGCTGGGTGTTCTACCGAAGTGGTTTTGTGATGAATTTTCCAAGCTTTGCAAAAATCTTGGAACTTCCAACCCGTGAATTGGGCGCCATTGTCAGATATTAGAGTGTTGGGGACTCCAAATCTGGTAATGACGTTCTGCCATAGGAACTTTTCCATGGCTTCCGAGGTTATGGACGCCACCGCCTTGGCTTCTACCCACTTCGTAAAGTAGTCAACGGCGACTATGAGAAACTTTTTCTGATAGGCCGCTGTTGGGAATGGTCCTGCAATGTCGATTCCCCATAAGTCAAACGACCAAGGAGAGGTGATGGCGCTCATGGGGGCTGCATGTGTGTGAATCATATTGGCATATTTTGGCATTTCTCGCATGAGCGCACAACGCCTTCTGCGTCCTGTAGGAGCGTGGGCCAGTAGTAGCCTGCCCTCTGGATTTTCCTTCGCATTGCCATTGGACCTTGGTGGCTTGCACACAATCCCTCGTGGACTTCAGTCAATACTCTGGTAACTTCCTCACCCGCTATGCACTTGGCTCCTGGGTGACTGAAGTTTTTTCTGTACAATGTTCCTTGTCTGACAAAGTATCTGCCAGATCTTCTTGCAACTTTTCTTGCCTCGTTTTTGTCTGAAGGAATGGAGCCTTTGTCCAAATAATTGAATATTGGCGTCCTCCAATCGACGACTTCTTCCATGGGAAGAATGTCTTGTTCTAATATCGAGGGCTCCCTGAGGTTCGTTTTGATGATGGAATTCCTCCCTCCTTTGTTTGGCCTAGATGCCAACTTGGCGAGCTCATCGGCTCGGGCGTTCTCGCTTCGCGGGATGTGATTAAAAGTGGCTTTAATCCCTGACCCTTCTATGATCTTTTTTGCTTTTTCGGCGTATTGGACCATGGTTGAGTCCTTGGTCTCGTATTCTCCATTCATCTGCTGTACCACCAGCTGGGAGTCTGCGAAGATTTCTAATCTTTTGGCGCCTATGTTGGCGGCCAATTTTAAGGCAGCGATCAACGCCTCGTATACCGCCTGGTTGTTGGTGATTGGACATTCAATTTCGATCGATTGTTCGATGATGGAGCCGTCTGGGGCTTGCATTACCACTCCTGCTCCGCGTTGTGAGTTTGATGCGGTGCCATCAATGTGCACGCTCCAAGTCCAATTTTGGGCGTCGTCTGGGCCGGTCATCTCTGCTATGAAGTCTGCTAATGCTTGCCCCTTAATGGCCCTCCTTGGTTCGTAGGCGATCCTATATTCTGAGATTTCCACAGACCATATTGACATTCTTCATGCGATGTCTGGTTGCTCGATCATTTGCTTGAGGGGTCTGTCAGTTCTGACAATTATCTGGAACTGTTGGTAGTAGTGTCTCAACTTCCTAGTTGAGTGGAGTAATGAGAATGTCAGCTTTTCCAGGCGGTGATACCTCTTCACGGCTCCCGTGAGCATTTTGCTCGTGAAGTAGATGGGTTTTTGTTCTTCCCCATCTTCGAGTACTAACGCCGAACTGATTGCGTCATCCGTGGAGGCCAAGTATACGTAGATTTGTTTATCCTTAACTGGAATTACCAAAATTGGCGGTGATGCCAGATACGTTTTTAGCCTTTGAAAGGCTTCCTCGCACTCCTTGGTCCATTCGAATTTTTTGTTTGCTTTTAGTGTTTGAAAGAAAGGTAAGCATTTGTCAGCAGACCTGAATGTAAGGAAGACTATCCATGAGTAATGCTCGTTTTATTGATAGGAGTAATGCGTCGAAAAGACGGCTTACATGGAATTTTAAATAGGCGTTCTTGAAAAGATAAAAACTTCGACATAGTAAACTAAAAACAATAATTAAAGACATGACTGAAATAAAAAACGATAATAAAACTTTGTCACTAGACACTAGCTGTAAAGCTTTATTGTTGAGGTGGCGCTAGGCGCCTTCTACCTCGACAGGAACCTATGGAGCGCCGCTAGCCTGCCGTTGAGGCGTTGGACCTCCTTAATTGATCTTGGGGAGTTCATCTCGAGGATTACCCTGCACTGGTCCGGGTTTGCTTCAATTCCTCTGTTGGTGAGCATGAACCCGAGGAATTTTCCTCCGTTTACGCCGAAGGCGCACTTTGATGGGTTTAGCTTCATCTGGTACTTGCGTAGTTGATTGAAGATCTCGTTCAGATCCTCGATGTGTTTACCCCCTTCTTTGGTCTTCACCACCATGTCATCGACGTAGACTTCAAGATTTCTTCCAATGTAATCTCTAAAGAAGAGATCCATCATCCTTTGATAGGTGGCGCCCGCATTCTTTAGTCCGAAAGGCATCACTGTGTAGCAGTATGTGCCCATCTCCGTTATGAACGCCGTTTTCTCGGCGTCCTCAGGATTCATCTTTATCTGATTGTATCCACTGAAGGCGTCCAGGAAACTCATCGTTCGATGACCACAAGTCCCATCCACAAGTTTGTCGATGTTGGGCAGTGGGTAGTGATCTTTTGGGCACGCCTTGTTGAGGTCAGTGAAGTCCACACACATCCTCCACTTGCCGTTGGATTTCTTGACCAGCACCACGTTAGAGAGCCATTCAGGGTACTTGGCTTCCTGATAAAGCCTGCAGTCAGTAGTTTACCAACTTCTTCTCGGATAGCCGTCTGGCGCTCATGGCCAAAGAGACGTTTACGTTGGATCACTCCTCTCCTGCCATCAGTGTTCAGGCTGTGGCAGATGAGTTTTGGGTCAATTCCTGGCATGTCTGCAGGACACCAGGCGAAGACGTCCGAGGACTCCCTTAAGAGTTGAACTAGTTCGGACTTTTCTTCCTCGCGAAGGAGCATGTTGATCTGTACGGTTTTCTCGGCGTCTTCGCCTAGCTGTATAACCTCCAAATCTCCTGTTGGCTTGGGCCTCTGATTCGAGATTACATCCTTGAAGTCTTCTATTTCATCGTTCAAGACCTCGAGCTTCCCCTCATTAGGGGCGTTGTCAGCTGATGTGTTTGCCCGTGTTTTCCTTTTTCGTTCTTCTTCATTGGTTTTCGCCAGACTCATTGCATAACATTGTCTGGCTGTCCTCTGGTCCGCTCTCACTTGACCCACTCCTTGTGACGTTGGAAACTTCATGCGAAGGTGGGCAGTGGATATCACCGCTCTCATTTTGTTCAGGGAGGGGTGTCCGAGAAGGACGTTATATGCTGAGGGCGCCTGTACCACCAAGAATTCAACCATAATACTCGTCACCCTTGGCTTTTCCCCCACGGTGAGTCGTAAGTCAACACTTCCAAGGGCTGGTATCTGATCCCCTGTGAATCCTATAAGGCGCCCGTAGTGTTCTTTGAGGTCTGACCTTGGAACGCCAAGCTGATCGAAGCATGACTTGTAAATGATATCAGCGGATGAGCCTTGGTCCACCATGATCCTTTCGACCGTAAAGGTACCAATCCGTGCTGTGATCACCATGGGGTCATCGTAATCCTGGTTCACCTCCCACAATTCATCGTCAGTGAAGGTTATGGGTTCAACCCATCTTTCCTCTTTGGATGCTTCTTTGTAGTCAATCCTAAGTATGGATCGATTCACCTTTCTTTTCTTATGCAGAGCTTTGGCGCCACCTTTTTCTATACCGCCTGAGATGGTGTGGATGATCCCAGTTGGTCTGTCGTCTCTTGGCGGTGTGCACCGATCTCGTTTCTTTTCCTCGCCATCAGCGCCTCCACCTCTTGGCTTCTTTTGCTCGCGAGTGTTTTTGTCCTCTCTAGGCCTCTTACTCCCATCTTTCTTAACGAACCTGGATGGGAGGCGTCCCAATCTGATCAGGTTCTCGATTTCGTCCTTCAAGACGATGCATTCATCCATGGTGTTTCCCTTCGTTCTGTGATACCTACAATACTTGCTGGTATCCACGTTTCGCCCTGCTCTCCTAGGGCGGTCTGGGAGTCTTGGTAGTAGGTCTGTGTTGCAGATTTCACGGAAGATTTCCGATTGGGACACAGCGAGAACAGTGTAGACTGCATGTCTTCCCCTGGGTGGGGACCGTGGAAGCCGGGAGTAGTCCCTACCCTTTGGTGTTTGGGCGCCACCAGCCTTTTCCGAGTTTTTGTTGTATTGCTTTCTGGTGTCTGGTTCAATTCTCGCGAAGCGATCACGTTGGGTTTTGTCTAAATCTTCTTTTGTTATGAACTCCTCAACCATTGAGAGGAGCTCACCGACAGATCTGGGAGCCTTGTGCGTAAGCTCCTTATGCGCATGGCCTGGTCTGATTCCCGCCAGGAATGAGTACACCGCGATTTTGTCGTCCACTTCTTTGATACTTAGCAAAGTCTTGTTGAACTTTGCCAAGTAGTCCCGCAGCGATTCTCCCTTGTTCTGTCTGATGTCGGTCAAGACCGCCATTGGCTGCTTATATACCTTGCTCGTGGCGAATCGTTTTTTAAACATTTCTTCTAGGTCCTTAAAATAGTGTACCGAGCCCGCCGGGAGTTTGGAGAACCAATCCAGAGCCGGTCCTTCCAAAGTGATGGGAAACAGCTTGCACCTCTGAGGATCTCCTAGGTTGGAGATATTCATGGCGGCCTTGAAGCTGAGTAAATGATCCTCTGGATCCTTTTCTCGTGTATAAGGCGTCAGCTTCATGGGCATTTTGTAGTTCCTATCCAGTTCCACTGCCTGCACATGAGGGGCAAAGATTCCCTCTGCCAATGGGGGCGTTCTTGCCGGTAGCACCGAATTGGTTGGAGGTGCCGATTCTGGCGCTGGTGCTTGGACGTTCATAGGCTGGTACATGCCAGTAGATCCTCCATAGACGCCATATCCGGGGTAATATTGAGGATAATACCCCTGTGGGTAATAGTAGCCCTGAGGTGGATAAGAGTAGGCGCCCACCCAAGTTTGCTGCTGGGTGAGGTGAGTGGTTTGACTAGGAGCATGCTGTTGAGCTACCACCTGGGCAGGTGGTGGGTTGTTCATGGGAGCCTGCTGTTCTTGGTTTCCTGGGTTTCCTTCTGGTGTTATGGGCTCTGGGTCAGCTTCTTCGGCAACTTGCTTTCCCTTGCCCATAACCAGATCACGGATGTCTTTGCGCATTGCCTCCATCTCTATGCGCATGTCAGCCTTGAGTGCAGCGATCCTATCTTCTACTGTTATGGTGATTTGCCCCGCAGGCGCTGGGTTGGGCAGCGCAGGAGCTTCCTGGATTTCAGGAAATCCTGGAGGAGGAGCGAGCGTCGAATCCTGCGCGGATTGAGCTACTGAGCCTCCTGAAGTGTGTTGATCGGCTGGAGTGGATGTCATCTTTCTTTCTGGTTCGATGAACACACAGGTTAGATAAAACAAAAATATAGAAAAAATTTATGTGATTCAACCTGATCGCTCGTATACAGAAAGAAAAAATACAAACTAAGATCAACACTTTAACAATAAATTTAATCTGGACTTTGAATGAAAAGTCCCCACAGACGGCGCCAGTGATGAACCTGGTTTTGGCCGGAGGGCATTACCTGGTTCGATGAAGCAACTCTGGGTCAAAAGTCGCCTGCAAGTTAATGAATGCACAGGGGTTGCCCTGCGATTCACCTCCGATGCTTAAGTCAGTAAAAGCTTGAGAGCAATAATAAGTGTAGAATAGCAATAGTGCGTACCTTTTTCCAGTGTTTAGGACTTCCCTTTTATACTGGTTGAGGATAATCTGATAAGATCCAGATTTGTCTCGATATTTGATTGTGATCTTAACTAATTCGGCTGACCTGGCATAGATGTCAACGGGAACCTTAACTGATCGTAATCTTAACTGATTTGGCAGTTAAGATTGTGTCAAAGACGTAACTAATGAGAGAGACGTGTGCCCATTAACTCCCACTTGACTCATGATTGATGTGGTTACGTTTCCTTAGAAGTCTTTTACGTAGACGCCTAGATGTTGGCGTTCTCGACTGATGTAGGACCATTCGGCGCCCATGATCAGGTGACCTCCTTATTGGGCTTTGGGCGCCAACGGTCCAAGTCCTTCTCGGCGTTGAAGGTTGTTGGGCCTACGCTCTTGGCTGTTGTAGGACCATTCGGCGTCCATGGTGTCCTTCGAGTCCCAAGTTTATTAGGCCTATTATCAGGTGGACCATTGTTATCTGTCTTTGATAACAAATATATATAGTACCATGATATCAACTAATAATAAAAGATATTTTATGAAGCGGCTTCTTTTCATTAAAATTTTATATATTTCATACTTATAAAATAAAACTTAATTTTTTATTCACATACATTCTCCCTTGTATTTGTATAAATTAAAGAGAGTAGTCTATAAAATAAAAATATTAGTAACTAATTTTGAATCAAACCTAATAAACAATTGACAACGCTAACACGTTTTCGCATAATGTAAAGAGTCTCAATATAGCAATTTTTTTATAGCATAAAAAACGATGACAATCATAAGAAAAAAAAAACTAAAAAGACGACAAGCTAGAAGCGCAGGGGTAAGTTTCACGAGATACCCATCAAAGTGGGCCCACAATTCATATTTGATATATTGAGGTCAAGTACGGCCTCAATATATCAAATATGAATAACTTTTTATTACTTTCTTCAAAAGGTGGACAAATGAAGAAATTACATAAATAGAGACAAAACAATCTAAGAGGACTTGATTTGCTTTGTTAGTATGCTTCTCTTTTTAATTGTATTTGAATTTAGTAAATGTAATATTGAAATTGGATTTTGTAATTAATAAAAATTTACATTTTTTTTTTTGGTTTCCCAAGGTATCCCCAAGCCCGACAGGCCAAAGACTAATCCTCCACGGATCGGTGCTCCATTTAAGGGTCTACCGCTGGCCAATTGGTTGCTGCATACACAAGGCGGAATTCGAACCCCCGACCTTGCTTAAGCAACCTAATGAGCTCGACCACTAAGCCAACCAAGCTTGGTTAAAAATTTACATTTATATATGTTTAGTTAAGTGAAAATGTATAATAAATGCAAGAAGAATTTAAGAAAAAAAGTTCTATAGATGGTCAGGAAGCATATTCATAAATAATCACATATAAATACAAATGCCATGTTATTTTAAGTCGGTATGAAAAAAGATTAATTTGTCCGCCGGACAACTAAAATGATACTATGTTTTATGTTTTATTTATGTTTTTTTTTTGTTTTGAAGGTTTTAAATGTGAATCATGATTTTTAATTAATTTATTATACACTAGAAGAGTTATCAGTTTGAAAATAATGAACAATGAAAGAGGTATAACGCTTGTACTGTGGACCCATAGTTGAAGTAAATTAAAAATTGATACATATATATCACATTTCTAGTACTTCATTGAAACTTAAGCAAGAAAAATGTGAACCATGAAGAAGCGAGGAAGGAAGTGTGTGGTAGATAAGATATGTTAAACCTTGTGACTTATCACATTTTTTTTTTGTTTGATAAGAAAATTGAAGGAAAAAAATGTGAGACACTCAAACAAATTTACCAGATCAAATCGAGCAAGAGTCTTCACATGAAAAATGTTGAACAATGGGATTGCACTAAACGTATGAAAATGAATTAAAAAAACAAAGACAACTCAAAACATTGAATGGAGAAACATATGAGATAAGGTAGTCTAAACCAAATTTCATAACAAATGGAAAAAATGTACAGCCACTAATTTTTTACTTTTTTGTCCTTGTATTTGTATTACATTAGTACTATTTGATCTCTGAATTTGAACTAATTTTATACTTTTTTTGTTTAGGAATTTATACTAAATTAATACTATTTAGTCCCTATATTTGAACTAAATTTATACTTTTTAGTCCCTGAACTTATACTAAGTTTATACTATTTGGTCCCTGAATTTGTATTGAATTTGCTGATGTTGATGATGAACTATAACCTCCATTTTCTTGCTTTTTATTGTACCACCAATGTACAATGTCGTTGCTTCTTGAGGTTGTAATACCATGTTGTCGTTTTGGGTGTGAGTGGATTAGGGCTTGTAATCCTACAACTCCTACTTTCTGATCATACTGTTGATCAGTACGAGATAAAATATGACTTAATATAACCATTATCATTTCTCACTTCACACTCAAAAATAAATAAATAAATCAATAAATATGATTTTTAACCCACTGCTTGATGATTCCTTTCTCTCTATCTCATTTTGGCTTCAAACTCGGAGTATATATATCCAAAGTTCAAACAAACGAAGCCGTCGACAATATATTATCCCCCTGCAACAAATTACAAAACAATTTAACTTATATAGAGCCACTGTATATTGCAATATGTTTCACTCTCTCATGAAAATCAAATTGTTTTCGAAATAATGAAGAAACATATATATAGCATCTTTGTGTTGAATAATATGCTTTATCTATGCCCAATAAAACCATAAGTTAGATAGCTACAAACCATTTCCTTGGTATCAAGTTTATACTAAGTTTATACTATTTGGTCCCTAAATTTGTATTGAATTTATACTTTTAATTTGTCATTGAATTTTACCTAGAGACCAAATTGTTGATAATTGTAAGAATTCAGTGACTGAGTAATATATTTTAATTATTCAGAGAATGATTTATTGACTCAATGTAAATTCAAGGACCAAATAATAGGTTTGTTCTTAAACAAAATAAGAGAAATGGCTAAAACTTTATTTAGAAATTTGTACACTTGACCTGATATATATATATATATTGATAAGTAATTATATCCATTGGAACTAGTAAAATCAATTGGCTCAACATTCGTAAAATATTAAAATGTGAGTTGGTACAAAGATGTATAAGCTTTTTTAGAAAAAAAAAACCATAATACAATAAGTATATATTTGACTCAATTTTAAGAATGTTAGTTGTGATCAACGTAGAAGTTAGAACTATACTTTCAAATTTCATATGTTGTAAATCGTAACCTTGTGTATTGAACATGAAAGGGATGCCTATTACATGTCTCTCGTTTGATCTCTCACCACTCTTATCATAAGAGTGCAATCTCTCGTGAATCATAGAGTTAGAGACAACTCAGAAATCAGACTCCAAATAACCAAAAGAGGTCATCACGTTACATTTCATGGTCTTCCTAAAATTATGCACTAAACAAATCAGAACTCATTTCTTTATTACCGTGATTTCATGTGTGATATCCCGAGTTTTAAAATTTAGTTTTGGGTGTCAAGAATGGAATTAGTGATTTTTTTTGAATTTTGGATAAAATTTTAAACTAATTTTAAAACAATATTAGGAGTTTTGAGTTATAAATTTTAGAAATTAGTGAACACGAAAATTTAGAATTTTAATTGTCATATTTGAAATCCTCATATTTTATTTAGCTTGTTGTAAAATTTTAGGAGGAAACGAAATTTAAAATTTCATCTGACCTTTATTTTAGTACTGCGATAGAATACTTTCGAGTAAGAAATGAAAGATGTTAGAGACAAATTTTTCAAAAACAAATTACATATTTGAAATCTACTCTTCGAAACAAATTTAACGATATAAATTTTGTTAAAAAATTCTTTTTGGAGAAATACACGATTTTAAGGACTAAATTAAAAAGATTCAAACTTTTAAGGAATATCCGCAGAAACCAAATCAGCTCCCACTTTCTAGAATGGTCTTTTCACTCTAGAGTATTGTATATTTACAAAATTAGTTCCTCCCATCTTAGCTTCTTGTCTTACTACTACATCAACAACCACCACACCATTGTAGCTCCACCACGTCAGCACAGTCTCCGCCGCTATCTGCCACCCCATGGTGGTGGCTGTCCCTCCTCCCTTGGTTAGTGACTCTCACTTTCATTTTCTTCTCTTTCTTCCTCTTTGTTTTGAGCTGGAGTTTATTTTAGTTTTCTTCAAATTTCTGCTTGCTTATTGATTATAGATTAATCATTGAGCTTCATCCTTCCTCCTTCCACTTCCATGGTCATTTTGGAAGCCACAAAAGCTTGGGTAAGCTCCTCCATCCTCCATTTTCGGCCATATTGGGGGTATGTCCCAAAATCCTCAATTTCTTTATTGTTTATTGATTGTCTTAGTTGGAATGGACCTATTAATGATAGTATATCAATATTGGCACCTTTAGAAACTATTAAAGCTCCATAATATTGAGGTTTTGGACTGTTCTTACTCTAGGGTTCAAAAGTGACGAAAATTTTGGAAAATTTGGGGTTTTTGATCAAATCTCTTTGTTTCCATGAAATTGTTGGTTTGGATAAGTTCATTGAAGGATATAAATGAGTTCTAATTCATTGGTTTGAATTTAGAAAGAATATTTTGAAACTTGGTTGTTTTGCTTAGAACTTTCAAGTTTGCAAATTGGTCTTTATAGATGATTTTGGTGGTTTTGATGAACTAAATGGGATACTTTGGAATTATGAAGAGTTTTGGAACAATGATGATGAATTTAAAGTGTGGAAGTTTATCTATGCAAGTTAAATTTGATAGAAAAGAATGTGTCAAGTTGTGACATTGATTTAAGCTTTTGATTTTAAAATTTATTTTTGAGCTAATCTAAACAATTGGATTTCAAAGCACTTACTAAAGCTCCCAAATGACATACCCAAGTCTCTTTGTTAATTTCTTGGTTGAGACATGCTAGGGTTCTTGAAAATGTGGGAAAGGGTAAGATAAGTTCTAGATAGTGGGTTCTTAGGTGAGTCAAGGGTGTTAACAAGTTAAGATTTTCAAGTTTAGAGAATTGTACTTTTCAAGTCTTTGGATCAAGTTCTTGAATGGTGAGGTTGATTCGTATTTTGGCTATAATTATATTCCTAGATGCTTGCTTTGGTTGTTGGAAGAAAGCATGAAGGCTATGGAGTCCATCCTCTTGACTAAGGTGAGTGGCTTTCTTATCTTGGCCCTACTTGAGGGTTGGTATGCTAAATGGTAACGTTGCTAGGTGAATGAATTATGTTGTTAATACTTGCCTAAGATAGTGAAATTTCAATTATTCTCATAGTTAATTCTAATTGTGGCAAATGAATTGTTTTTAGAAAAATGATTGTATTCTAGATATGAATATGTTTGCTTACTCAAAGTGTTGGTTGTAGCATTGAAGATGACATTCTTGAGGAAATTCTAGTGTGTTGTTTATCATTGATTGGTTGGAAGATGATTGTGGATGTGTGTACTGCCTGACGGTCTGAGTTGGTATGTATATATTATGTGTGTCCCTTATCGCGTTGAGGTTGAATATGAGTATAGCTTGTATGTTTCCTGTTGAGTTAAAGTGGATATGAATAGACGGTGTGTGTGCTCCTCAAAGGGTTGACGTAGATATTAATGACATTATATGTTTTTCTTGTGCATGAGTGGAGGCAGAACAAAAGTACTGTGTGTGCTCCCTTGAGGGTCAAGGTAATGACTTGTGAGCTCCTTGATGAGTTGAGGTGGAAATGTTGACATTGTGCTTTACTTGCGAATCAAGTGTGATGATTGGCCGACGTATGGGTTTGTTAGAATATTATTTGTTTGATAAATTGATAATTGTGTGATGTTAAATTTTGATATTACTTATATTAAATGATTGATGATGGTGATAGTATTTAATTTTCACTCAAGCATTGTATGTTCTGAGTTGACTAAATTTGATTGTGCTTGTGCTTCTACTTGTGCTTGTGATTGTGTTTGTAATAGTGATTGTGATTGTGTTTGTAATTGTGGTTGGGATTGTGTTTGTGTTTGTGTTTGTTTTTGTGTTTGTGTTTGTGTTTGTAATTGTGGTTGTGATTGTGTTTGTGTTTGTGTTTGTGTTTGTGTTTGTGTATGCACTTGCTCGTTGATAGCACTGCTGATTGAAAATCTTTACTTTGATGTGTCTTATTGTTGATTATTTGTGGAATGAGTGAGATAATGCTGTGTGTGGTCCCAATGGGTGAGAAGCTGTGTGCGGTCCCCACGGGTTGAGATAATGTTGTGTGCAGTCCCGATGGGTGAGAAGCTGTGTGCGGTCCCCACGGGTTGAGATAATGTTGTGTGCGGTCCTGATGGGTGAGAAGCTGTGTGCGGTCCCCACGGGTTGAGATAATGCTGTGTGCGGTCCTGATGGGTGAAAAGCTGTGTGCGGTCTCCACAGGTTGAGAACTTGAGGTGATGCTGTGTGCGATTCCCTCATGAGTGGAGGCAGATTTGAAATCTCATAATTGTGTACTACTTGTGATTGGTGGTGAATTAATTGTTGAATCTTAGTTGCATTGGAATTGGTGTTAGTTGCAAACATATGATTCTACATTTTTGGCTATCCTCCAAGTAGAGGCTATCGTGGTAACAACCAGTTTGTTGTTCATATTTTTATATCAATTAATTTTTTTATATAGAGTGAGGGTTGACTTCAATTGGTAATTTCACGTAATTATTTTATTTTACTAAATTACTTTTGTCAAGAATAACTTATCCCAGACATGATCTATTTTTGTTCTACAAGCATCATTGGATAGAGACCTATAATCTTAGTGTCAAGAAATTTGACTTAATTTTTAAATCACTAATGAGTCTTTCTTTCACGCAATGACCCTAAAGAGCTAAATTGTAAGATCCTTAAGAGTTATACTTTTTAAGAACGTTTTCAATATTTCATCTTGTTAACTTCTGATTCTTGAAAGGAGATTTGAAAACTGGTTTTATAACTTGATCCCATTCTTTAATTTTACTTTAACAAAACATGAAAACTTATTTTGTCACGTTTTTATTAAACTTTATACAAACTTTATTTGTTTTTAAATAAATGTTTTAAAGTACGTTTCTCTTTGAAGTTCTTTTGTGCCACAAGGTTTTCTTAAACCCATTGTTGTTCTTATCTTTCAATTTCTTTTAAAAGTTCACTTGCTACCTCTGGTTGAATTGTTAAGTCTTGTTATTTGAATTGTGTTTTAATCGTTGTATATGTTAGCATTATCTGGTCAAGCAGATGTTGTTATAAGTTATTGATTAATGAATGTTGTCTTTGCTGGTAACTCTCTCCCTACGTGGTGGTGGCTGGCACCACGATTGGAATGGGTTAACTGCTCACTGAGTTGCGAAACTCATCCCCCTGCACTTAATTTTTTTAGATGCAGGTCAGAAAGGTATGAAGTGTTGAGCAGTGACATTTTCTTAGAAGGCGAAACACATATTGTAATATCCCCAGATATTATAGAAATATTAGACTTAGTATTTTGATTGAAATTAGATTATATAGTGAATCTAGAAGTTCCTTTGAGCTTGTGGTTAAATTTGGGAGCAAACGGAGTTTAAAATTGTATCTGGGTTTTTATTTGGACCCGACAAATGACACTTTCGAGTAAGAACTGAAACATGTTAGAGTTGAAGTTTTCAAAAACAAATTATATATTTGAAATCTACTCTTCGCAACGAAGCTAACGATATAAATTTTGTCAAGAAATTTTTTATATTAAAATATTGAGTTTTAAGGACTGATTTGAATAGATTCAAACTTTTGTGGGTAATACAATGGTTTTAGCTCCATTTCTCCTGCATCAAATTGGATTTTCGCACCCAAGGTTTGCCTAAAATTACAAAACAGCCCCCCCTCAATATATCAGCAGACACGACCCTCTCTCTCCCATTTTTCACTCCCAAAATCGCATCACTCCCTCTCTTCATTCTCCACCACTGCAGCCACTTGTCGCCACTGCCACTCGTCCGTTGATGACCGACGACGGCCAGAAGCCACCGGCGAGCCGCCGTGGGCCACCACCGTCGCTGTTCCTTCCTCCCTCCTCTTCCTTAGGTGACGATTTTCCTCCTCTTTTCCTCTATTTTGCATTCCATTTGATGCTTCTTCAAAATTGTTGTTTCCCTTCGAATTTTTGCTACCAAGTGCTGATTTAAGATGCATCTTAACATTCCAAAACGTTGGTGTGATGGGTAGCTGCAACCTCATAGTTTTAAGGACCCGTTAGGGTTTTGGGTAAACTTGAAATTGGGATTTTGGTCAAAACTCCTTGTTTTCTCAAAATTAATGGTTTGAGTGAGTTCAATGGTTGATTATAATAAGTTCTAATGCATTAGTTTGAATTTAGAATCAGTACTTTGAAACTTGGTTATTATAGATAAAACTTTAAAGTTGCAATTTGGTCCCTAAGGGTTATTTTGATGGTTTTAATGAACTAAATGAATTTCTTAGAAGCTGCATCATATTCTTAGTTTTTAAATAGTGAAAAGCATAGTGTGCAAGTTTAATTGAAAGGAAAGAATGTGTCAAGTTGTGAGTTTGACTTCTGCCCTTGATTTTAAAATTTTTTTTATGAACTAATCTTAACATTTGGATTTCAAAACACATACTAAGATTCTTGGAAATATAGGAAAGGATTAGATAAGTCCTAGATAGTGGGTTCTTAGGTGAACTAGGGGCATTTCAAGTTAAAGTTTTTAATTTGAGAGAATTGTACTTTTTCGGGTCTTTGGACCGAGGTCTTGAATGGTAATGTTGGTTGACATTTTGGTTGTAATTATGCTCTTAGATGCTTGCTTTGGTTATTGGAATGAAGCAGGAAGGTTATGGAGTCCAATCTATCGACAAAGGTGAGTGGCTTTCTTATCTTGGCCCTACTTGAGGGTTGGTATGCTGAATGGTAATATTGCTAGGTGAATGAATTCTGTTGTTAATACTTGTCTAAGATAGTGAAATTTCAATAATTCTCATAGTTAATTCTAATTGTGGCAAATGAATTGTTTTTAGCAAAATGATTGTATTTTGGATATGAATTTGTTTGCTTACCCAAAGTATTGGTTGTGACATTGAAGATGACATTCTTGAGGAAATTCTAGTGTGTTGTTTATCATTGATTGGTTGCGTGATGATTGTGGATGCGTGTGCTCCTCGACGGTCTGAGTTGGTATATATAGATTATGTGTGTCCCTTATCGGGTTGATGTTGAATATGAGTATACCTTGTATGTTTCCCGTTGGGTTAAAGTGGATATGAATAGACGGTGTGTGCTCCTCAAAGGGTTGACGTAGATATTAATGATATTATATGTGTTTCTTGTGCATGAGTGGAGGCAGAACGAAAGTACTGTGTGTGCTCGGTTGAGGGTCAAGGTGATGACTTGTGAGCTCCTTGATGGGTTGAGGTGGAAATGCTGACATTGTGCTTTACTTGCGAAAGTGTGATGATTGGCTGACGTATGGGTTTGTTAGAATATTATTTGTTTGATAAATTGATAATTGTGTGATGTTAAATTTTGATATTGCTTATATTAAATGATTGATGATGGTGATAGTATATAATTTTTATTCAAGCATTGTATGTTCTGAGTTGTCTAAATTTGATTGTGCTTGTGCTTGTACTTGTGCTTGTGATTGTGTTTATAATAGTGATTGTGAATGTGTTTGTAATTGTGGTTGTGATTGTGTTTGAGTTTGTGTTTGTGTATGCACTTGCTCGTTGATAGCACTGGCAGTGATATTGATTGAAAATCTTTACTTTGATGTGTGTCTTATTGTTGATTATTTGTGGAATGAATGAGTTAATTCTTTGTGTGGTCCCGATGGGTGAGAAGCTGTGTGCGGTCCCCACGGGTTGAGATAACGCTGTGTGCGCTCCCGATGGGTGAAAAGCTGTGTGCGGTCCCCACGGGTTAAGATGATGCTATGTGCGATCCCGATGGGTAAGAAGCTGTGTGCGGTCCCCACGAGCTGAGATAATGCTGTGTGCGGTCCTGATGGGTGAAAAGCTGTGTGCGGTCCCCACGGGTTGAGAACTTGAGGTGATGCTGTGTGAGGTTCCCTCATGATTGGAGGCAGAATTGAAATATCATAATTGTGTGTTACTTGTGATTAGATGTGAATTAATTGTTGAATCTTGTTTTGTATTAAGCCTTCACTTGCTTATAAATTTATGGTTGTCATGAATTGGGTGATGTCGAGGCTTTATTTTCTAATAAACTGATGATTATTATGATATGGTTGTGTTGACTCTTCACCCGTTGAGAAATTAATAATTGTGTTATGCTGAATATTGAAATTACGGATATTAAATATTTTATTACTAATGATGGTTAGAATGACATTAGTTGTTGCTGACTACCTTACAGGTAGATATTATTGTGGTGGACGTCGTCTAGTCATTCCTGGATATATGGGCTTCTTCTGAACAAATCTTGATTTCACTCTTAATTGGTATTTTCAAGAAAGCATTTCGCCCTCCTAGATTACTTTTATTTTAAATGACTAGCAAGGCTATATTTCCAGTATCTAAAAAGAATATGACTTGAGAGAAATCTATATTTCTCCCGTTAGGACGTTTTTACTTAATTTTTAAATCTCTCATGAGACTTCTGTTCTCTCATTGGTCTTAAAGAAATTATTTGAAATGTCCTTTTGAGTTATAAGTTTTGAGTGATTTAAATACTTTATCTTCCTAAGATTTTGGTCCTTGAAATAAGTTTTAAAAGATTTTATAATTTGTTTTCCCTCCCCAAACTTTATTTTAGCAAAGTAAAATTTTGTCACCTTCTCTATAAAACTTTATCTTCTTCTCGAAAGAAATCTCAAAGTATGTTTCCCTAAAATTCTTGATTTCAAAAGGTTTTCTCAAAGCCATGGTTAATCTTGTATTTTATATTCTTTTAAAATTTACTAATTTTCTCATAGTTGAGTTGCTCTTGTCTTGTCATTAAGATACATGTTGGAATTGCTGAAAGAAGCTGAATTATTTTAGTTGAACGAGTGTTACTGTAAATTACTCATTGTTGGTGATTGCTAATTTGGTTGAGTACCCTTCTCCCTACGTGGTGGTGCCCAACACCACGACCGGGATGGGTTAGCCGCTCACTGAGTTTCGACTCACCCCACGTTTAACATTTTTCAGATACAGGTGAATGTCAAGTGTCAACTTTTGCTATGAAATGGAGTTATTCAGAAGCCCACGTCATTGTTCGTGTGGGTATTTATTTCATTGAATAGGACGGTGTTTAAATTCTAGTTTGTCAGCTCCACTAGTACTTAGGGAGGGTATTCAAGGATTTAATTGATATTTTGTATGACTCATTGATGCCATAGTTTTATTTGGCACTGTATCTTTATTTGATATTTTGAGACAGTGTTTGCATTGATAGATGATATTTTAAATTGATAGATTGACGGAAATGTGCAAGTGAATGATGAATTACGAATGCCCAAGTATTGTTTAGTATAATTGTATATAAAGTGAATTGTTACGTTGTTATTGTGTTTTTGATATGGGTTGACAGTGGGTAGCCTTACGGCGTGGGATGGACCCATGTCCGTGCCGGTCACGTGCTCCCACGGAGGGGGTCGTGACACATATTGTCTGTGTGTGCCAGGTTGTACATTATGTATATTATTATACTCTAGAGTTGCTATATAAATTCATAGGCATGATGTTTGGTTGTGTAAGATTTGTTATAGTAAATAGGAGATGATAATATCATTTATGTAATTTTAGTTTAGCATGTGATTCCTTTTAATTGTGGGCTTAAGGAGTGTGAGATTCTTTTTGCAGTTCGTGCCGGTCACATGCCTAGGTTTGGGTCGTGACATCATGCCACTCATTGTCTATATAAGCTCACTCCAATGTGACGAATCAACACACACCTTTCATTTGTCTATCCTTCTCTCTAGACATGGCTTCTTTTCATATATGGAAGCATAAGCATCATAATTCACTACTCTCATTCTTGAAGCATGTTTCAATCTTTTTACTCATCCCAAACTTTAATCTCAAAATCTCTCGAGTCTGGAACCTCCAAAATTCTGGTGGCTTCTAGCATTTTCTTTTCTTGCTCAGCTTGATTTCTTTCAAGCTTCATCATCTCTTTGTACCTTTGGGATTTTGAAGTTATATTCACTAGATTATGTCCTAATGACTACAAAGAAACTAATGTTTATATTGTGGTGCGAACCCACAAGGGAAAATCCCACGAACCCACCACCAAGTTGAAATATACAACCCCAAGAAAGCTAAACAAAGGCCTAGATGATCACACTTGAACCCTTGCACTCGAACGAACANATGCCTGTTGCTTCGCTTTCTCTCCTCTTCTTCTCATCTCCCCCTCGTCTATCCTATATCCATGGCCAATCAAAGGGAGTTCGAACTTTTGCAAGTACAATCTTAAACCTTGAGGGATTAGACATCCTCACTACAAGAGGATTGAGCTTGGGGGAGGTTGTGATTCACAACGCTAGAGAGTGGAGGGTGGTCCATAGTTAATACAATGGAGGCGAATCTTGTTGCAAGCTTCAAGCATCCAACGTTTCCTATCATCGAAGATCGGTTTCCAGTTGTTCTAAGCCACTCACATGCTTGGTTTGTCCAACAATCTAGTAATTAAATGGTATCTTAGGTTAGAGTTGAGGGGAAGATTCCCGTTGCTTCCTTTTCTCTCCTCTTCTTCTCATCTTCACCTCGTCTACCCTATATCCATGGCCAATCAAAGGGAGTTTGAACTTTTGCAAGTACAATCTCAAACCTTGAGAGCTTAGACATCCTCACTAGAAGAGGATTGAGCTTGGGGGAGGTTGTGATTCACAACGATAGAGAGTGGAGGGTGGTCCATAGTTAATACAATGGAAGCGAATCTTGTTGCAAGATTCAAGCATACAATATTTCCTATCATCCAAGATCAGTTTCCAGTTCTTCCAAGCCACTCACGTGCATGGTTTGTCCAACAATAAAAGTAAATAAATGGTATCTTAAGTTAGAGTTGAGGAGAACATGCCCGTTGCTTCATTTTCTCTCCTCTTCTTCTCATCTCCACGTCGTCTATCCTATATCCATGGCAGAGAGAGGTCCATAGTAGATACAATGTAGGCTAATCTTGTTGCATGCTTCAAGCATACAACATTTCCTATCATCCAAGATCAGTTTCCAGCTCTTCCAAGCCACTCACGTGCATGGTTTGTCCAACAATCAAGTAAATAAATGATATCTTAAGTTAGAGTTGAGGGGAACATGCCCGTTGCTTCGTTTTCTCTCCTCTTCATCTCATCTCCACCTCGTCTATCCTATATCCATGGCAGAGAGTGGTCCATAGTAGATACAATGTAGGCTAATCTTGTTGCAAGCTTCAAGCATACAACATTTCCTATAATCCAATATCTGTTTCCTGTTCTTCCAAGCCACTCACGTGCATGGTTTGTCCAACAATCAGGTAATTAAATGGTATCTTAGGTTAGAGTTGAGGGGAAGATGCCCGTTGCTTCGCTTTCTCTCCACTTCTTCTCATCTCCAACTCGTCTACCCTATATCCATGGCCAATCAAAGGGTGTTCGAACTTTTGCAAGTACAATCTCAAACCTTGAGGGCTTAGACATCCTCACTAGAAGGGGATTGTGCTTCGGGGAGATTGTGATTCACAACGATAGAGAGTGGAGGGTGGTCCATAATTGATACAATGGAGGCGAATCTTGTTGCAAGTTTCAAGCATCCAACGTTTCCTATCATCCAAGATCGGTTTCCAGTTGTTCCAAACCACTCACGGGCATGGTTTGTCCAACAATCAAGTAATTAAAATGGTATCTTAGGTTAGAGTTGAGGGGAACTTGCCCGTTGCTTCATTTTCTCTCCTCTTCTTCTCATCTCCACCCCGCCTACCCTATATCCATGGCCAATCAAAGGGAGTTCGAACTTGTGCAAGCACAATCTCAAACCTTGATGCCTTAGACATCGTCACTAGAAGAGGATTGAGCTTGGGGGTGGTTGTGATTCACAACGATAGAGAGTGGAGGGTGGTCCACAATTAATACAATGGAAGCGAATCTTGTTGCAAGCTTCAAGCATACAACATTTCCTATCATCCAAGATCTGTTTCCAGTTCTTCCAAGCCACTTACGTGGATGGTTTGTCCAACAATCAAGTAATTAAATGGTATCTTAGGTTAGAGTTGAGGGGAAGATGCCCGTTGCTTCGCTTTCTCTCCTCTTCTGCTCATCTCCAACTCGTCTACCCTATATACATGGCCAATCAAAGGGAATTTGAACTTTTGCAAGTACAATCTCAAACCTTGAGGGATTAGACATCCTCACTACAAGAGGATTGAGCTTGGGGGAGGTTGTGATTCACAACG
>QANZ01005638.1:0-11522 GCA_003254925.1 Chamaecrista fasciculata
TATATTAAAACACATGCAATGTACGCGCTTTCTACTAGTATTAAAGAAAAGCAGAAATGCGTGTTAAAGAAAAACTAGCAACGACTACAAGGCTGGGGAATTAGAGTTTACTGTTTAGCAATAAAAATGAACATTATGACAATCATCAATGGAACCTCTCAATTTTTAATGATGGTTTGTGAGCTCTGTTGCGTTACTTATAACTTGTCTTCTGAGGGTTCTTGAGCAATTTATGAATGTCGCAATTGAAATTGAGTTTGAGGGTGTTTCACAATTCGAAAGGCTCAAATGTTTGCATAGTGAAATGTAAATAAAATGGGAAGAAAAACTGATAAGAGCAATTAAAGAAAATAGAGCACCCCTTCGCCCGCCAAAAAACAACAACGAAAAAAGACGCAGAAGCATAAATCAAAGACAAATTGCTGAAATTCAAAAGACGAAACAATAACGTTTGGGGTCAGTTTTAGTTATGCCCCTAACGTTTGTTTTGTGTCAGTTATGCCCCAACATGTCAGATTGTTGTCAGTTATACCCTAACTTCAATTTTTTTTTGGACCAAAGTCCTATTTTGGTCCCTCAAATTTGCTCAAAATTCCGTTTTGGTCCTCAAGTCTCCGGAGAACTTTCTGACAAGATACACGACAGCCCTGACGATTACGAAAACTCCTAATCCAAGATTTTTTGACCTCCCGAGTTCAATGACGATCTCCATTTTGTGAAAAAATGACTTGCAAGATGCCGAAAAATTACATAGTCGTTCGTTTTTTGCTGTTTTCGCTTTTTATTGTCTTTCTTTTTTTTTTTTTTGCTTTCTTTAGGTTTACGTGTGGGCTAACTGAGTTCTGATTCTTTAGCTTAAGAAATTGGGGTTATTTAGTATATGTATGTATATCCAGAGTACTTAAAATAGACAATTTAGTTAAGTAGAAGGAAGAATAAGCTGGTGTTGATTCTGCAATCAGAATTGATTATTAAGGGATCGATCAGAATATTATTATTATTATTATTATTATTATTTTAATAGATTGAAGTAGCAAATAGCAATATTTGAATTACAGAATTTAGGATGGCAAAACAAGTTTTGTATGACGGTGACTGTGGGAAGGAGTTCATTTTGTGTGAGTATAACAGAGATGCTGATTCTCACAAGTAATTGTTAATTGTACTTTGCGCTTTGGTGGTGATGATATTTTTTTTTTTACCAGACAGTAATGGACAAAACACCTAACACGCGTGGTGATGATATTTTTAAGGATATACTAATGTAACTTTTAAATCTTTTCTTTTAGAGTTTTAGTTGACATGCATTTTTCATTCGGATTTTATTATTCCTTGTATCTGTTTCTGCTGTTTAACTTAGGGTTAGGTTTTAATTCCTAGAAGCAAATATGTGGTAAACTTGTTAGATCTGATCAGACAAATTTGTGGAGGAATTTGCCATTGAACAGAACATACAAGACGAGCACGAGTTAATAAAGCTTTGGGATTTTGGAGTAAACATATGATAAAAATTCATACCGATTATGCTACTTGAGAATGAAAAAAAAAAAACTAAGATATGAAATCCAATGAAATTAGCTCACATAAAGAACCAACGTTGAAGTAGAAATAAATAGTACAACCATGGAATGATGGCTGACCTATAAAGTTTAAAGCGCTTTTATCCTGGGTTTGTTTATAGGGTAAATTACACTTTAATACTTTATAGTTTGGTCATATTTCACTTTGCCACCCTGTGGTTTAAAAAATGACACTTTCGTACCTTGTGGTATTCTCCATTAACACTTTGGTATCCTTTGGAGCTATTTTGTAATTTTAACCATAACAAATTTTGCAAAAATTACATATTGACCCCAAAATTTTTTTAAAGTTTTCATTTAGTCCCTAGATAATATGTATCCAAGGACCTATTTGTAATTTTTTGAAAATTTTTTGGGGTCAATATGTAATTTTTACAAAATTTGTTATGGTTAAAATTACAAAATAGCTCCAAAGGGTACCAAAGTATTAATAGAGAATACCACAGGGTACCAAAGTGTCAGGTTTCAAACCACAGGGTACCAAAGTGAAATAGGGTCAAACCACAGGGTACCAAAGTGTAATTTACCATTTTTATTTTGTAGTACGGATTTATTCGAATAATCAACGCAATGTTCATCCAATTGATAAGTGTATAAAAATTGCTTAAGTAAGGTCTTGAAGTTGATACCTCGTAGATATAAATAATCTCTATTGGGAGACTCTTTCACTATAGATCGATGTGTAGTGCGAATTGAGTATGTATTAATCTAAGGGTCAGTTCGAGAAATTGAGCAATTAAATTATAATCTAATTGGACTATAATAAAATGGTGTTTGGATGAGATTTTGAAAAAGGAGATTTTTAGAGTATGAAATTATTTAAATAGGTATGTAATGATTGGATTTGGTAAATAGAAGGGTGTGAAAATTGATATATTGTATAATGTTAAAATTGGAATAGAATATTATTTTTGACTTTTTGGTTTTTGTGAATAATGAGGCGCGAAAAATCATACAAACAACTAAGAAAACAATTGAGAATATATCCTTCCAATTAATCTACTATATATATAGATTTAGTTCTATAAAATATTGAAATTTTAGATTTAATTTTTTAGATCTTATTTTCAAAAGGCTCAAACACTAAAGGAAGTTATTTTATATTCTTATCTTATTCATAAATATCACCTTGGGATAGGTTGAATTCAAAATTAATGTTACATTTGAGTGTGATGGTGAAAATGAGAAGCGCATACCTTTTTGTATTGGCATTAGTTGCAGCAATTGTAGAGATATTTCTTTCAAAACATGTTATTATAGTTGTAGGTCGCTCTCTAGACCCCCAGGTTGATCAAATTATGAGATTAACTCCAGAAGATTTAAATCCAGGCGGTCCACATGGAATTGGTTTTAAACATGACGATCAAATTATGACATTGAGTCCAGAAGGTTCAAATTCAGGTAGTCCACATGGATTTGATTTTAAACATGATGACACTCATTTGCAACCCAATAACGTTGATCGAATTAAGAGATTGAGTCCATAAGGTTTAAATCCAAGCGGTCCATATGGATTTGACTTTAAAGATAATGACACCTATTTGCAGCCCAACAATTTGATCGAATCATGAGATTAATTCTAGAAGGTCCAAATTCAAGAGGACCATATAGATTTGATTTTAAACATAACACCCATTAGCAGCCCAACAATATTGATCGAGTTTTGAGATTAAGTCCCGGATATCTGAATTCAAAGCATCACTGATTTCAACCAAAATCTAATTTTAAGCCTTATAATTATTGAAATCGTAGAGTTCACATGGATGTGAGGGTTAGAAATTGTGTAAGCTCAATAATGTTTATTCTTAATAAAAGGTTGTGTTAAAAAGGACCGAATCTTTGACAAAATAATAACTTGTTTGTTAAGTCTCGCAAAATTTTTATCCTTTTGCTCATCGATTTATTAAATCATTTAAACATACATTTAAAATGATTGGTCTTGGTTTGAAAAAAATAAAAATAAATCTTCCTTATTCACTAATAATTCTAAAAAAGTTTCATTATTTGAATGTGTAAATTTACTAAATTACGTGTCGGTGTATGATGGAGAAAATTATAAAATATATACATATTATTCGGGCTCGGGCTTTCGGACCAGACTTAAAAAGAAGCCCGAGCTCGACCTAGATAATATTCGAGCTTTTTAAAATACATTAATTGTTAAGTGATATTTATTTGAAAATTGAAATGATAATAAAAAAAACTAGAAGTTAAATATGGAATTGAAAAGTCAAAAAAGCTGACAGCTTTGGTAATATTCATGAGCATTAATGACCTCCAATTAGCACTTCTCTCTTCATTGGAAAACACTAAAGAGATTAAATGCAAAATTTCCTCTTTAATTTTCATTGTTTCTTATGCCTCTTCGTTTTATCTTCACTTGGGAAGTAATAAACCAGAATATCATCGAAGAAAACCAAAACAAAATTTCGTAGGAAAGGCCGAAAAAGATCATTCATGGCAGCTTGAAATGTAGGCGGAGCATTTGTTAAACCAAAAGGCATCACAATAAATTCATAATGTCCCGAATGTGTTCAAAAAGCTGTTTTAGGAATATCTTCAGACTTAATTATAATATGATGATAACCAGACCTTAAATCAATCTTTGAAAAGAAACAAGCACCATGAAGCTCATCAATTAACTCATCAATGTTAGGAATAAAGTGGTTGGCATCATTCCCAACTAAAGATAAAACGAAGAGGCATAAGAAATAATGAAAATGAAAGAGGAAATTTTGCATTTAATCTCTTGGTGCTTTCCAATGAAGAGAGAAGTGCTAATTGGAGGTCATTAATGCTCATGAATATTACATTGGGTTAGGTTTGCGGTTAGCGGTTAGCGGTTTGGTCAAAAGGCTCAAACACTAAAGGAAGTTATTTTATATTCTTATGTATAAATATGTCCTTGGGTTAGGTTGCATTCATAGTTAATTTTACATTTGAGTATGATGGAGAAAATGAGAGGCACTTACCTCTGTAAATTGGCATTAGTTGCAGCAATTGTCAATATATTTCTTGCAAAACATGTTATCATAGTTGCAGCTCGTTCTCTAGACACTCCAGTTGATCGAATCATGCGATTGAGTCCAGGAGGTCCGAATCCAGGCGGTCCACATGGATTTGATCGAATTATGCGATTGAGTCCAGGAGGTCCAAATCCAGGCGGTCCACATGGATTTGATCGAATTATGAGATTGAGTCCAGATGGTCCAAATCCAGGGGGTCCACATGGATTTGATCAAATTATGAGATTGAGTCCAGATGGTCCAAATCCAGGCGGTCCACATGGATTTGATCGAATTATGAGATTGAGTCCAGATGGTCCGAATCCAGGCGGTCCACATGGATTTGATTTTAAACATGACAGCAACTAGCAGCCTAACAATGTTGATAGAGTTATGAGAATAAGTTTGCAGGATCAAAATCCAAAGCAGCATTGATTTCAACCAAAATCAAATTTTAAGTCGTATAATTATTGATATTGTAGAGTCCACATGGATTGGATGGTTAGAAATTGTACAATGTCAATAATGCGTATTCTTAATAAAAGGCTTTGTTAAAAAGAACTGAATCTTCAACAAAAATAATATTATTAAGTCTAACAAAACTTTTATCGTATGCTCATTTATTCATTAAATCGTTGAAACAAATATTCAAAAAGGTTGGCCTTGGTTAGAAAAAAAGAAGAAGAAGAAATCTTCATCATTTACTAAATAATTTAAAAAGCACAAAATTCTATAAATATAATTTCTCGACAAAATGTGTTTTGTTGTTGATGAGTTGGTTCTAGATATAAAATTTATTTTTAAAAACTTTATCTTTATCCATTATTAAAGAGTTAGAATAAAAAGTCATGTGGATATTTTTAACCTAGTTTGCTCTCAAATTTTTACAACAAATTTATAAAAATATGTAGATCTCAAATATAACAATTAAAATTTTAAACTACCGGGTTTGCTAATTTCTAAAAATACTAAACTAAATTTAGTATATTTGTTTTAATTTAGGAGTTTTTAGTTTAAAATATTTAAAAATTAGCAAACCCTATAGTTTAAAATTTTAATTGTTATATTTAAGATCTACATATTTTTGTAAATTTGTGGTAAAAATTTGAGAGCAAACGGAGTTAAAAATTTTCACATGACTTCTTATTCTGATATTAAAATATAACACTTTCGAGTAAGAAAATAATAATTAACAGAGATTTAGCTTTAAAAAATAAATTGCATATCTAGAACTTACTCATCACAACAAATCCAATAGAATACATGTTGTCAAGAAATTATATATTTCTAGCATTTAATGTTTTTAAGGG
Source organism: Chamaecrista fasciculata (assembly GCA_003254925.1). Lineage (NCBI taxonomy): Eukaryota > Viridiplantae > Streptophyta > Magnoliopsida > Fabales > Fabaceae > Chamaecrista > Chamaecrista fasciculata. The sequence continues at coordinate 5,896 of QANZ01005638.1, forward strand.
TAGTTTTGAATATATTTAAATATTTATTGGTGTTTTAATAATTTCAGCCTTTTTTTTACTATATTAAAATTGTCTAGTGTCGCCCAAAGTTGGTTAAAATTACGAAATAACCCCAAAAATGTCAATTATCGTGAGCTTTCTAACGGAATTAAAGTTCAGGGTACCAAAGTATTAACGGAAAATACCATAGGGTACCAAAGTAGAATATAGTCAAACCCCAAGGTACAAAAGTGTAATATAACCTTTTAAAATTAACAACTCTAATTTATCAAGAATGGGGTGCATGGCCACCACAGGCCCCCTAGATCTGCCCCTGAATGTTTCAAAGATCGAGTTGTCAACTCAAAATTTTTTTACACATTGAATTACTTATATTTCTTTTTTTTTTTGTCTGAGAATTACTTATATTTCAAATTATTGTCTGAATTGATTTCATTTAATATCCGATTCAATCTCTACAAGTTGAGGTCAATTTTAAAAGACCATAAATGTACATATTTTGGTTTAATTTTTAAATAATAGTTTATATTAAATTTAGAATTTTAGAATAAAAGAATTTTCTCTATTTAAAGTAGGTTATGCGTTTAAAAAATATCAAAGTACGAAAAGTATAAGAAAAGTGGAAATCATTGAAAACACAACAATGTAATTAGTAGATAGTAACTTTTAGTAATGAACCTTAGGCAAGAAGAAAGATATATATTTCTTAGAAAAGAAAAGTAGAAACTTTAAATGAAGAAACTATTTTAAAATATTTTAGAAAGAAATAAAATGAATGAGAATATTGAAGATATGAATTTAACAAATAGATTTATATTTTTGGAATTTGGTATGCTATGAAAAAGGTATTTCTTGGAAAATGAAAATGGAATTTGTATTTTAATTTTTTTTTATAGTACGGATCTATTCGAATAATCAACGCAAGGTTCATCCAATTGATAAGTGTATAAAAATTGCTTAAGTGAGGTCTTGAAGTTGATACCTCGTAGATATAAACAATCTCTATTAGGAGACTCTTTCACTATAGATCGATGTGTAGTGTGAATTGAGTATGTATTAATCTAAGGGTTAGTTCGGGAAATTGAGCAATCAAATTATAATCTGATTGGATTTTAATAAAATGGTGTTTGGATGAGATTTTGAAAAAGGAGATTTTTAGAGTATGAAATTATTTAAATAGGTATGCAATGATTGGATTTGGTAAATAGAAGGATATGGAAATTAATATATTGTATAGTATTAAAATAGGAATAGAATATTACTTTTTGACTGTTTAGATGTTGTGAATAATGAAGCGCCAAAGATCATACAAACGACTAAGAAAACAATTGAGAATATATCCTTCCAATTAATCTACTATATATATAGATTTAGTTCTATAAAATATTGAAATTTTAGATTAATTTAATCCATGATGCCTACATTTTAAAATATGCATGCAAAACTAAGAATCCCAAGAAATAAGTTGTAGTTTATCATCGCCATTTAATTTTTTAGATCTTACTTTCAAAAGGCTCAAACACCAAAGGAAGTTATTTTATAGGGTAAATTGCAATTTGGTACCCTGTGGTTAGGGGTGGTTCCCCTTTGGTACCCTGAAAGAAAAATTTTTGCATTGTGGTACCCCGTGGTTTGCTTCGTTAGCGATTTGGTACCCTGAGGTTTTTTTTTCTGTTAGTATTTAACGGCAAATGTTAGTTAAAATGTCAAAAATCTCCCAAAAAGTCTTCTCTTATGCGTTTAAGTCCTTTCCCTTTACTAAAAAGGATCAAAACATAAAGAAGTAATTATAAAAGGGTCTTTAGAATTCTAATAGGCCAAAGTATTATTTTGGTCCCTCAGTTATGCATAGTGTTCTAAATTGGTCCCCCAGTTATTTTTCGTTCCATATTAGTCCCCCAATTATGTAAAACTTGGCAAAATTGGTCCATCTAACAGTTTTCATCCATTTTTGTGTTTAAAAAAAAAAGATAAAATTGATTTTTAACTCCTAAAAGTTTAAATTGTTTACATCAAGGACTTTTTTCTCTATAATAGAACCAAAATGTAAGAAAGAAGAAATAATTGGGGGTTTTAGTTTATTTCACCAAAAAAAATTTCTCTCTCTCTCCGGTTTGCAGATCTGGGTTTGATTGCAATCCTCCTTAGGGCGGCGTCTTTGTCCGGCGCGATTGATTTGAGCAATTCCGTTATCATGCCTTCCTTCTCGGCGATTACGACCTTCGATTCGGCGTCGACGGCGATGAATTTCAGAATCCTCGCCATCCAATTTTCGAATTGGTACTACGTAGAACGAGAAGCAGAGAATCCAAACAGCAATTGTCGTAGCACAAGCTTTCGCACAGTGTTAATTTTATAGCAAGTTGAATGAATGTTAATTTTCACCATGAATGTTATTATGTATGTTAATTTTCTTGAAATCCAAACAGTGTTATAGCATGTTGAAGAGAGAACGAACCTGAAGGAAAAGAATATAGGAGGAATTTCCACTGGAAACGAAGAAACAAAGAAGAGATTCGGTGGTCGAAGATTGTAGAAGTTTTGGATTTGGGTTTGAGGATGGAGATTTGATTTGGGTTTGAGGATGAAGATTTAGGGTTTGAAATTGGGGATTTTCGTCCAATTTTGAAAAATTGTGCGCGCACATGGAGAGGAGAGATTATTTTTTTTTTTGTGAAATAAACTAAAACCCCAAGTTATTTCTTCTTTCTTACATTTTGGTTCTATTATAGAGAAAAAAGTCTTTGATGCAAAACATTTAAACCTTTAGGAGTTAAAAATCAATTTTGTCTTTATTTTAACAGAAAAATGGATGGAAACCNATTTGGATTTTGGATTTGGGTTTGAGGATGAAGAAGATTTAGGGTTTGAAATTGGGGATTTTCGTCCGATTTTGAAAAATTGTGCGCGCACAGGGAGAGAAGAGATTATTTTTTTTGGTGTGAAATAAGCTAAAACCCAAGTTATTTCTTCTTTCTTACATTTTGGTTCTATTATAAAGAAAAAGGTCCTTGATGCAAAACATTTAAACCTTTAGGAGTTAAACATCAATTTTGTCTTTATTTTAACAGAAAAATGGATGGAAATTGTTAGAGGGACTAACTTTGCCAAATTTTGCATAACTGGGGGACCAATATGAAACGAAAAATAACTGGGGGACCAATTTGAAACAATGAGCATAACTGAGGGACCAAAATAGGACTTTGGCCTATTAGAATTCTAAAGACCCTTTTATAATTACTTCTTTATGTTTTGATCCTTTTTAGTAAAGGGAAAGGACTTAAATGCATAAGAGAAGACTTTTTGGGAGATTTTTGACATTTTAACTAACATTTGCCGTTAAATACTAACAGAAAAAAACCTCAGGGTACCAAATCGCTAACGGAGCAAACCACGGGGTACCACAATGCAAAAATTTTTCTTTCAGGGTACCAAAGGGGAACCGCCCCTAACCACAGGGTACCAAATTGCAATTTACCCTATTTTAAATGTTTTATATTTTAAACCAGCGTATTTCGCCGACGACGAAGTGTGGTAATGATGTTTTAGGGTAAGAGAAGGAGGGTTGTTAATGGCTTCTAAAGACTTGTTTGTTAAAGATGACAAACATTCTGAACTATTATATAATTAGTTAGGCGTTGAGCTATAATTGACTCAAATGTGAAACGTTGGGAGTATAACTGAAAAAAAAATGTTGGGTTGAGCTTATATTATTGTATTTTTAGGGGTTGAGCTTTAATTATTGTATTTTTACACTTCGTAATGTTGTTTTTAATCTCGGTTTGTATTCTTACATCTCAAACTATTTATTTCATATAAATTTAATGTTTTTATGTATTTATTAAAGTATTGTCTTTAGTTGTATTCTTATTTTTTTTGTTTTTCAACAAATGTAGCTTATATATGGATGCATTGTTTTGGTATATTATATATGGTAGTAAAATGAAGCTCATAATGTATGTTTTATCTGAATCAATGATATCCCGCACATCGCGCGGGGTTGGTTCTAGAACTATAGAACTAGAGAACTGAATTCTGAGGATCCCATGAGTTGCCATGTAGCAAAGACAATTTAAAAAATAAAAAAAAATAATTTTCTTAATTTATGCATTTTAGAAAAATACAAAATATAATACTTATCCATATTCCTAACTTGTTTTTTTTGCCAACTCTCCATATTCCTAACTAATCGGACCTAATTACCCTAATACAATATAAAAATTATTTAATTAAATAAATTTCACACACTCCCTTTAATTTCGGAGATAACCAATTCCAATTTGCTCAATTATAGTTAATTATTTCACTAAGTATATAATCTTACCATACATTAATTGAACCCCACTACTTTCGAACCTTAATAAGCTAATTATTTCCCTAAGTTTTTATTTTATAAATTTATTAACAATTATATTAATCATGATCAATTTATATAAGAATAAAAAAAAATCAGTCTGGCATCGCGGAAATTTTCATGCCTCAGTCTGGCATCACATCAACAAATATAATTTAGAAAATGAAAAACATTTTAATTTTCAAAATAACTAAAATTTCGGAAATGATGCTATCATATATTCATATTAAATTAAATTAAAACACCACAGATACATTTGATTTTATCTCAACCTAATTTTCGCAACAAACCATACTTATTACTTCATCTACCTATATATATATATATTTAAAATAATTTTATTTTAACCTCATTTTACAAAATGAAAAATATTTTATTTTCCTTGGAAATTGTAAATCTGGAAATAAACAACATATATTCTCATTAAGTTAATTTGGTCAAAGTGTAAAATTGGTTTCATATTTTTAGTCAGTTTTTAGTTTGGTCTCATATCTTTTTTTATTGTACTTTTAGTTTCATATCTTTAGGCCAATTCCCAATTTGGTCCTATATCTTTTTTTTTGTAGATTTGGTCTCATATATTTGGGTTAATTGCATAATTGGTCCTATATTTTTAGATCAAGTGTATAAGTGATTTCATATCTTTACAAAAGAACATATAGTTAGAGCACATGGGACCAATTATATCTTTACACAAGACAAGTGTCATGCCATGTATCTAGGGCCCGAGATGCACTATATTGAATTTATTGAGAGGAAGGAAAGGCCCCTCTTTTTTTATTTGCGTTGAGGGACGCTTTTCCTCCTTCCCTTTGGGTTTCTTCAAAAGGCCCTTTTATTTGACAACATATGAAACAAATGAGAAGGAAATTTGATTATTTTTTATTTCAATATTAATATTAATAATACAACAAATTTCAATCAGATTAGAAGTGTGAGGTTTAAATTTTAAGTTTGAAATAAAAAAAAATTGTATATTTTACTCATACCTAATTATTATATGTATGATTTAAAGTGGAGAGGAACTAAGGAAGTCACGAAAATAAGAGAGAAGTTATAAAAAAGCCTTATTATCCATAAAGGATGAAGATGTTGTTTGGTTGTCCTGTTTCCTGTTTTCAATTTCATTGAAAATAAGAATATGATTGAAAATGTGTTTTGTAAATTTTCTTGAAAACATTTCTTGAAACAGATTGAAAATATTATAATTTGATCATCATTTAGTAATGATCGAATTTAAAAATATATAAAAATTAGTAACATAATTTAAAGG
>QANZ01005638.1:17729-65406 GCA_003254925.1 Chamaecrista fasciculata
GAGCAAACCCCCTTTTTGGTCCCTCAATTGTTACTGAGTCGAGGATTTGGTCCCTCAACTAAGCATTTAACGGCCACCTAAGCAGATAACGGTGACACGTCATCACTTAACACCTCTATCACTAACGGACCAGACGTGAGGGACCAAAACGTAAACGGGATTGTACAATTGAGGGACTGGGTTGTAGTTTCCCACAATTGAGGGACCGATTCCTCGACTCAGTAACAATTGAGGGACCAAAAAGGGGGTTTGCTCTTTCTCCATTCAATACATTACCGATATTAGATTTAGGAGTCCTTTAATTTGACAAAAAAATATGGATAGAACCATTGTACCCACATATATAGAACATATCCAAACTCAGAATAACCGAAAACTGAAGAAAATACAATATCTGAGATTGTCTTATTTTATACCCATTTCAATAATTTTCTATCATTCCTCAATAAAAAACTGTATTGCTCAAGCAATAGAGTTTTACAGTTTATCTCTCTCTCCATCAATCACTCTCACATCAAAGTTTTATATTCAATTTTTGATTTGATAAAGAGAGAGATAGACTATAAAAAGTCCATTGCTTAAGCGTGTGTGAAATAATATTTTTTGTTTAATTACTCTTTCTATAATAATATAAGAGACAAGTATGATTGAAGAATGAGGAATAATGCAACTAAAAAAATAATAATATTATAAATTTTTTGTTTAATTAAATTAATATAAATTCTATTTATATATATATATAAATAAGAGTGTGTGTGGGGTGTGTGAAAGAGAGAGAGAGAGAGAGGTGTATGTGTGTGTGTGAGAGAGAGAAAGAGAAAAAGTGTGTGAGTGGAAAAGAGAAAAAAATGATGAGAAATGATAGATAGAGAGAGAAAATTATAAGTGTAATAAATGAGGGTATGTAAAATTACTATTTTGTCTAGTTCTTTTTTTTTATAGTTGTATTAAAGTATAGGTAATTATAGGTGTATAAGTAGGGATAGATTAATAATTGTAAGAGAAAATGAGATGATGTTGTGAATGAGATGATGATGTGGATGAGATGAGATGAGATGAGATGGAGGTTCCAAAAAACACTCAACCATTATTGTTCATCCAATCCTAAGATGAGATTAAGACTAAATGAGATGGGATTAGGATGAAGTGGTTCCCAAACAGGGCCAACTGTTCACATAATCTCGTTTATGCAACTTTTCTTCCACTATAGTTTCGGATTCTATGATAAAATTGCAGAAAATCTCAAATAAATCATTTCATTGCTGCGTTGTGATCCCTTTTACTAAAGGGAAATGACCTGAACGTAAACAAGAAAACTTCATGAGGGGTGAAATGTGATTTTCCCCTTTCTTTCCCTTTACTCTTTCTCTTACCTTTTATTTTTTTTGTTATTATTATTATTTTTCTTTCTTCTTATCTTCTCTCTCCTTTTTTTTTCCTTTTTTTATTTATTTTTCTGCTTTTCATATGTTATTTATTTTTCAAATTTTTATTATTTATGTTATTTATTTTTCTGTATTTTTATTTTATTTATGTTATATATTTTGCTATTTTTTATTTACTCTTTATTTTATTTCATTTCCTTTATTTATTTATTTCGTGGTGTTTTTATATTTCTTATGTGCATTCTCTTATTTTCAAAAAAATAAAAAAAAAATGACAAAATCCAAAAAATTAAATATGTCAAAAAGGGCTTTAGAGAAATTAGACTTTGATCTAAATTTATCATTACTAAAATCAATCACTTCATTTCAATCAACTCAATTTTGATTATGATTTATTAAGATCAATTTCTTCTCTTTCTCAGTCACAAAAACATTTTAATTGATTAACGAATTACTTGGTCTTTGTTCACTTAACTAGGTACGTAAGCGGTAAGCCTTAAGCTTCACCTAAATCTAGTTGAATTTTTTAAATAACTCATTAAAGCTTCACCTAAATCAAGTTGAATTTTTTAAATAACTCATTGTTCTTATTTTGAGTTTATCTTATTTATTTTGTGAATATCTTATATTTCATTCATTTTAATATTTTGTCATGTCAATATTAAACTTTGTGAAGTTTAAGTATCCAAAAGAAACTACAACTACTTGCTTTGACTCTTCTGCACCACACCATTCGGGCATTCATATACGATGAGCAATTGGTTAAAGTCTGTGACTAACTAAATCTCTTATCCTTCCAACGCACTCCTCCCATGGGCGCCTACTTGGTAATAAATTAAGTATGTGATTTATCATTGAACACATTTGAATTCCACTACAATTAAGAAAATTTTGAAATAAACTTGATCAGTAATGGTGATCCTGAAACTTGAGCAACAGAATTACGTGGAAGGAAGCCTTTTTATCAGTTGTGCTATTTAATTTAATCCTTTTTAAGTTTTCAACGTATGCTTGCCATTTAAACTTTAATAAGAATAATAATAATAATTGAGTCTATTTTTTTTAATTCTATCATTTCTAATATATGTATGCATAGGTTGTAGTTTATTCTGATTTAATATCTTTCATTATGTTTATGCTTAGGTAGTAGTTTATGATGATGTTCTATTTCTTAACAGAAGAAGTTATGTACGTTAACATGACTATGACACTGAGTACTATAAAAATATATGTTAATGTCACAAACGTTTAGTGTTGTCTCTTTCAATTCCTAAACTAAAGAATGAGTTATTTTATTTGTTATATAAATAATCTCAAATACTATTTTTTTTATGTAATAACTAAAATAATAATGTGATTATAGTTTTGTGATTAGATTAAGAATTTTCTGAGCTTGAAAAACAAACTACATTACACAAAATCTAGAGAATTTATATACATTAAATGAATTAGTACAAAGTTATATTAGAGACCAATAATATATTATAAGTATAAAAAATTATTTAAATTATGATAACTAAAAAATATAAATTATATAATAAATCATGCGTGCAACAAACGTTACTTTCACTAATATTGAAGAAAAGTAGAAATACGTGTTAAAGAAAAATTAGCAATAATTACAAGGCTGGGGAATTGGAGTTTACAATAGAAATGAACATTATGACAATCATCAAAGGAACCTCTCAATTTTTAGAGTCCTCACCTTCCTGATAAATAATGGCGGTTTGTGAGCTCTGCTGCGTCACCTATAACTTGTCTTCTGAGGGTTCTTGAGCAATCTATGGATGTCGCAATTGAAATCGAGTATGAGGGTGTTTCACAATTTGAAAGGCTCAATTGTTTGCGTAGTGAAATTTAAATAATACCGAAAGAAGAAATGATAAGAGCAATTATAGAAAATAGAGTTCCCCTTCGCCCTGCAAAAAACAACAATGAAAAAAGACGCAGAAGCAGAAATCAAAGACAAATTTTCCGAAATTTGAAGACAAAATAGTGGGCGTAAGCATTTAGCTTATTGTTGAGTTCGATAGAGAATGAAGATTCCAGGGTTTACGATGAGGAAGAGTACACACACAACACTTTCAAGACTGAACTCATCTTCATCTTCCTAATCTCCCTTCTTCTTCTTTTTTCATTATTATTTTCAATTTATAATAAAAACTAATAAATAATTTAAATAGACGAAAATATATAGAGAAACCCACTATTTAGTTCATAAATTTACACCAATTTGATTAATCAGTCTTTAAATAATCAAAATTCACAATTTGATTCCTCAAATATTTCAATTGTCAAACTCAACAATTTGGTCTCTGAATTTGAACTAATTTTATATTTTTTAATTCCTAAATTTATATTAAATTGATAATTTTGGGTCTCTAAATTTGTACTTAATTTTTACTTTTTGGTCCCCAAGGACAAAATCGTTGACAATTACGATAATTCAGGAACTAAGTAGTATATTTTAATTATTCAAGGATTGGTCAATCAACTTGGTATAAATTCAGGGATCAAATAGTAGGTTTTCTCAAATATATGAGTATATAAGAATATACTATTTAATTTAAATTATTTTTTAGAACAAAATTACTATTTGGTCCATGAATTTGTACTGAGTCGACGAATCAATTTTTAAATAACCAAAATATACTACTCAATCTTTAAAATATCACAATAGTCAATAATTTGGGTCCTACAACAAATTTAAGGACAAAAAAGGTACAAATTCAATATAAATTTACCGACTAAATAGTATAAATTCAAGAATAAAAAATATATAATCAATTCAAATTCAAGGATCAGATTGTCACAAGGACCAAATCGTTGATAATTGTAATATTTTAGGGATCGAATCGCATATTTCATTATTCAAAAGACTAATTCGTTGATTTGATACAAATTCAATGACTAAATAATACTTTTTCTTTATTTTTTATAGAAAGAATAAAAAAAATTGAGTATTTTTTCTATGATGAGTTCAAAGCTACAGGTTTGGGCTATAGAAGTTCTCACCCATAATTTTGCACTTTTTTGCTCCAAAATCATTTCTTGGCCCGCGTCATCTGCTGATGATCCCAACTAGGAAGACAAAGGACTTGTCAAGACTAAGTCGTAGCTCCAAACTCGTCGCAATTGGACTTGAAGCAAGAAGCATATGACCAACTTCGCCTGTTTGACTGTAAGACGATCTACCCACTTTCGAAGCTCAATTTGACCTTGTTTGGTGAAGCCTGATGACCCCAATTGGACAAAGAAATGACTCATCAAAAGCAACGTATAAAGGACTTGTCGTATTCGAACTTGAAACGAGAGAGATATAATAAAATTCAGTCGTTAGGATCAAAGAATAAAACTATTGAGAAACTTAGAAGATCAAATTGAAAAATTAAATAGTTAAATTATTTTATTTGGTCAACGAATTTACACCACATCAATTAATCACTCCATGAGTAATTAAAATACAAAATTTGGTTCCTAAAATATTTCAATTGTCAACTATTTGGTCCTTACTGACGATTTGGGCCCTGAATTTGAACTGATTTTATTCTTTTTTGTCTTTGATTTTCTACTTAATTTAATTTTTTTTGTCCTTCAATTTTACCCAAGGACCTTTTTTTTACAATTGCAATAATTTAGGGATTGAGTCGTATATTTTGATTATTCAAGGTTCGATCAGTTAACTCCGTGTAAATTCAAGGACCATATAGTAAGTTTTCTCTTTACTATTATTATTATTCACCTGTTGGGCCTAAGTTATGTAATCTTTGAGACTACAGTTTGTGACACATAGAAATGGATTAGTAATAAGCTAAGGGATGTGATCTTATAAACCCTAAATAATTTAAACATTGTGAAGTTCTTTGATCTTGGGTTGGATGTAAACTACAGTGATCGAATGACGTTAATTGTTCGTATTACTCTTTTCTTCTCTCTTTTTGCAATCTCATTACTTTGTGATATTTATAATTGTTGTTGTGAGACACTCTGAATCCTAACACAGTATTTGAAAAATATGAATTTTCGTAAGAAATTTGAATTGTTTTCATCTTTAATTTATAGTTTAGATTGTTTTAAAATTAATAAAGCTAATTTATCAAGAATGGGGTGTCATGGCCACCATTGCCCTTCTAGATATGACCTTGAATGTTTCAAAGATCGAGTTGTCATCTCAATAAATTTTTAAACATTAAATTACTTAATTTTCAAAATATTGCCTCAACTAATTTCATTTAATGACTGATTCAATTTCTTAAATCTCTACAAGTTGAGGTCAATTTTAAAAGACCATAAATGTATATATTTTGGTTTAATTTTTTAAATAAATAGTTTATATCAAATTCAAAATTTTAGAATAAAAGACTGTTCTCTCTATAAACTAATGCGTTTAAAAAATATCAAAGTAAGAAAAGTGGAATTCATTGAAAACACAACAATATAATTAGTAGTTAGTAACTTTTAGTAAAAAGCTTAAGCAAGAAAAATGATATATATATTTTATAGAAAAGAAAAGTCGAAACTTTTTGTGAAAAATAATTTTAAAGGATTTTAAAAAATATAAAAGTATGAAAATATTGAAGATATGAATATAACAAATAGATTTATTTAGGCTGCCAAGTGTCCACCACGTCTCTATTTGAGCTTGGTGTCCACCAGTCCCAGACCTTAAACAAATATGAGCCCGTTTTTATTCAGGTTTAATTTTTTTAATTTTTTTATTTTTCTAAATTATATAATCAATTAATTACATATTTTATATTTCCCAATTTATGTATAAAAGAATCGTACAATAAAATTTAAGTTACAATTCAAACAATTTAAATTTTATAACTTAATACTTAAAATTATAAAATATATATATATATTATTCGGGCTCGGGCCCGGCCCGAATAATATTCGAGCTTTTCAAAATACATTAATTGTTAAGTGATATTGTTTTGAAAATTGAAATGATAATAAAGAAAACAAAAAGTTAAATTTGGAATTGACAAATCAAAAAAGGAGACAGTTTTGGTAATATTCAAGAGCATTAATGACCTCCAATTAGCACTTCTCTCTTCATTGGAAAGCACCAAAGAGATTAAATGCAAAATTTCCTCTTTCATTTTTATTGTTTCTTACTTTCTTATGCCTCTTCATTTTATCTTCAGTTGGGAAGCTGTAAACCAGAATATCATCGAAGAAAACCAAAACAAACTTTCGCAGAAGAAGCCGAAAAAGATCATTCATGACAGCTTGAAATGTAGCAGGAGCATTTGTTAAACCAAAAGGCATCACAATAAATTCATAATGTCCCGAATGTGTTCAAAAAGCTGTTTTAGGAATATCTTCAGACTTAATTATAATATGATGATAACCGGACCTTAAATCAATCTTTGAAAAGAAACAAGCACCATGAAGCTCATCAATTAACTCATCAATGTTAGGAATAAATTAGTTGGCATCATTCCCAACTGAAGATAAAAGGAAGAGGCATAAGAAACAATGAAAATGAAAGAGGAAATTTTGCATTTAATCTCCTTGGTGCTTTCCAATGAAGAGAGAAGTGCTAATTGGAGGTCATTAATGCTCATGAAAATTACATTGGGTTAGGTTTGCGGTTAGCGGTTAGCGGTTTGGTCAAAAGGCTCAAACACTAAAGGAAGTTATTTTATATTCTTATGTATAAATATGTCCTTGGGTTAGGTTGCATTCATAGTCAATTTTACATTTGAGTATGATGGAGAAAATGAGAGGCGCTTACCTCTGTAAATTGGCATTAGTTGCAGCAATTGTCAATATATTTCTTGCAAAACATGTTATCATAGTTGCAGCTCGTTCTCTAGACACTCCAGTTGATCGAATTATGCGATTGAGTCCAGGAGGTCCGAATCCAGGCGGTCCACATGGATTTGATCGAATTATGAGATTGAGTCCAGATGGTCCAAATCCAGGGGGTCCACATGGATTTGATCGAATTATGAGATTGAGTCCAGGAGGTCCGAATCCAGGCGGTCCACATGGATTTGATCAAATTAAGCGATTGAGCCCAGGAGGTCCGAATCCAGGCGGTCCACATGGATTTGATCGAATTATGAGATTGAGTCCAGGAGGTCCGAATCCAGGCGGTCCACATGGATTTGATTTTAAACATGACAGCAACTAGCTGCCCAACAATGTTGATAGAGTTATGAGAATAAGTTCGCGGGATCGAAATCCAAAGCAGCATTGATTTCAACCAAAATCAAATTTTAAGCCTATAATTATTGATATTGTAGAGTCCACATGGATTGGACGGTTAGAAATTGTACAATGTCAATAATGCGTATTCTTAATAAAAGGCTTTGTTATAAAGGACTGAATCTTCAACAAAATAACATTATAAAGTCTAGCAAAACTTTGATCGTATCGCTCATTTATTCATTAAATCGTTGAAACAAATATTTAAAAAGGTTGGCCTTGGTTAGAAAAAAAAGAAGAAGAAATCTTCATTATTAACTAAATAATTTAAAAAAAAAACAAAAAATTCTATAAATATAATTTCTCGACAAAATGGGTTTTGTTGTTGATAAGTAGGTTCTAGATGTACAATTTATTTTTAAAAACTTTATCTTTATCTATTATTAAAGAGTTATAATAAAAAGACATGTGGATATTTTTAAACTAGTTTGCTCTCAAATTTTTACAACAAATTTATAAAAATATGTAGATCTCAAATATAACAGTTAAAATTTTAAACTACCGGGTTTGCTAATTTCTAGAAATACTAAAATAAATTTAGCATATTTGTTTTTATTTAGGATTTTTTAGTTTAAAATATTTAAAAATTAGCAAACCCTATAGTTTAAAATTTTAATTGTTAAAGTTAAGATCTACATATTTTTGTAAATTTAATTTGTGGTAAAAATTTGAGAGCAAACGGAGTTAAAAATTTCCACATGACCTCTTATTCTGATATTAAAATATAACACTTTCGAGTAAGAAAATAATAATTAACAGAGACTTAGCTTTAAAAAATAAATTGCATATCTAGAACCTACTCATCACAACTAATCCAACAGAATACATGTTGTCAGGAAATTATATTTTTAGAATTTTATGTTTTTAAGAAAAGTTTTGAATATATTTAAATATTTATTGGTGTTTTAGTAATTTCATCCTCATTTTTCTATATTAAAATTGTCTTTTATCGCTCAGAGTTGGTTAAAATTACGAAATAACCCCAAAGATGCCAATTATCGTTAGTTTTCTAACGGAATTAAAGTTCAGGGTACCAAAGTAGAATGTTGTCAAACTACAAGGTACCAAAGTGTAATTTAACTTTTTAAAATTAACAACTCTAATTTATCAAGAATGGGGTTCATGGCCCCACAGGCCCCCTAGATCTACCCCTGAATGTTTCAAGGATCGAGTTTTCAACTCAAAATTTTTTTAAACATTGAATTACTTATATTTCTTTTTTTTTTTTGGTCTGAGAATTACTTATATTTCAAATTATTGTTTGAACTGATTTCATTTAATATCCGATTCAATCTCGTAAATCTTAATCTCTACAAGTTGAGGTCAATTTTAAAAGACCATAAATGTATATATTTTGGTATAATTTTTAAATAAATAGTTTATATTAAATTTAGAATTTTAGAGTATAAGAATTTTATCTATTTAAGTAGGTTATGCGTTTAAAAAATATCAAAGTACGAAAAGTATAAGAAAAGTGGAAATCATTCAAAACATAACAATATAATTAGTAGATAGTAACTTTTAGTTGTAGCCTCTAGTTGCAGGTAGCTCTCTAGACCCTCCAGTTGACAAATTATGAGATTAACTCCAGAAGGTTCAAATCCAGTCGATCCACATGGAATTGGTTTTAAACATGACGACACTTATTTGTAGCCCAACAATGTTGATCGAATTATGAGATTGAGTCCATAAGGTCCAAATCCAGGCAGTCCACTTGGAGTTGATTTAAAACAAGAGGACACTTATTTGTAGGCCAATAATGTTGATAGGATTAAGAGATTGAGTCTAGAAGGTCCAAATCCAGGTGATCCACATGGATTTGATTTTAAAGATAATGACACTTACATGGATTTGATTTTAAACATGATGACACTCATAAGTTATCAAGTTTACACAACAAACATCATTTTATATGAAGTGTTTTTAGTTACTTTCCACTCATATTCAATTTTAATTTTCTTTAAACTCTCATATATAGTTTAATTAATAATTATATTATATATAATAGATATTGTATTTTATGAAATATAAAATATTTTAATATATAAAATATATAATTATATACAACAATCTTATTTTTCTTTAAACTCATATTGCCCTATAAATTTTATATATTATATATTATATAATATATATTATTAACATTTTTACTTTGCAATATAATAATATAGATATACATTTTATAGTATATTATACTTAAAATTATAATATATATATATATATTATTCGGGCTCAAACTTTTGGGCCGCACATAAAAAGAAGCTCGAACCCGGCCCAGATAATATTCGAGCTTTTCAAAATATATTAATTGTTAAGTGATATTTATTTGAAAATTGAAATGATAATAAAAAAACTAAGTTAAATTTGGAATTGAAAAGTCAAAAAAGGTGACAGTTTTGGAAATATTCAAGAGCATTAATGACCTCCGATTAGCACTTTTCTCTTCATTGGAAAGCACCAAAGAGATTAAATGCAAAATTTCCTCTTTCATTTTCATTGTTTCTTATGCCTCTTCGTTTTATCTTCAGTTGGGAAGCTGTAAACCAGAATATCATCGAAGAAAATCAAAACAAACTTTCGCAAAAAAAGCCAAAAAAGATCATTCATGGCAGCTTGAAATGTAACAGGAGCATTTTTTAAACCAAAATGCATCACAATAAATTCATAATGTCCTGAATGTGTTTGAAAAGTTGTTTTGGGATTATCTTCAGACCTAATTCTAATATGATGATAACCAGACCTTAAATCAATCTTAAAAAAAACAAGCACCATGAAGCTCATCAATTAACTCATCAATGTTAGGAATAAAGTGGTTGGCATCATTCCCAAATGAAGATAAAATGAAGAGGCATAAGAAACAATGAAAATGAAAGGAAATTTTGCATTTTTTGACTTTTCAATTCCATATTTAACTTTTTGTCTTTTTATTATCATTTCAATTTTCAAAAAAATATCACTTAACAATTAATGTATTAATACTTGATTAAAGTAATTCTTTATAATTAAATTATAGTATAATAAGATTTATTAAGATATTATTTAACATATTTTATTGATAATAGATCCTTTTTATATTATAATAAATTAAAAAATATATATATTTAATTATAAACGGTCCGACCCCGGTTGGATCCAGGTTGAATCATTGAACCTTGAACCCCTACCTCAGCCAGTTGAATGTTCAGTCTGGTTTTTAGAACATTGATAGATATTGCTTACATTGAATTTGATAGTGAGGTCTTGAATTTGATATTTCAAGTTGTCAAATCAAAAAATTTTTAAACATTGAATTACTTACATTTCAAAAAATTGTCTGAACTGATTTCATTTAATGTTCAATTCAATCTAGTAAATCTTAATCTCTACAAGTTGGGATCAATTTTAAAAGACTATAAATGTATTTATTGTTGGTTTAAATTTTAAATAAATAATTTATATCTAGGGGTGTTCAAAACTGAACCAAACCGATTTAAACAAACCAAACTAAACAGACTAGTTAGAGGTTTGTTTTGGTTAAAAAATAAGTTAGAGATTAGTTCACAATATATCTTTTCCAATTAATCTATTATATACATATATATAAATTTCTATAAAATACTAAAATTTTAGATATAATTAAAATTTTAGATTTAATTTAATCCATGACGCCTACCTTCTAGAATATGCACGCAAAACAAAGAATCCCAAGAAATAAGTTGTAGTTTGAAATCACCATTTAATTTTTGAGATCTTATTTTCAAAAGGCTCAAACACCAACGGAAGTTATTTCACATTCTTATGTATAAATATGTCCTTGGGTTAGGTTGCATTCATAGTTAATTTTATATTTGAGTATGATGGAGAAAATGAGAGGCACTAACCTCTGTAAATTGGCATTAGTTGCAGCAATTGTCAATATATTTCTTGCAAAACATGTTATTATAGTTGCAGCTCGTTCTTGAGACACTCCAATTGATCGAATAATGAGATTAAGTCCAGAAGGTCCAAATCCAGGTGGTCCACATGGTTTTGATCGAGTTATGCGATTGAGTCCAGGAGGTCCGAATCCAGGCGGTCCACATGGATTTGATCAAATTAAGCGATTGAGCCTAGGAGGTCCGAATCCAGGCGGTCCACATGGATTTGATCGAATTATGAGATTGAGTCCAGGAGGTCCGAATCCAGGCGGTCCACATGGATTTGATCAAATTAAGTGATTGAGCCCAGGAGGTCCGAATCCAGGCGGTCCACATGGATTTGATCGAATTATGAGATTGACCCCAGAAGGTCCCAATCCAGGTGGTCCACATGGATTTGGTCGAGTTGTGCGATTGAGTCCTGGAGGTCCGAATCCAGGCGGTCCACATGGATTTGATCGAATTATGAGACTGAGTCCAGGAGGTCCGAATCTAGGCGGTCCACATGGATTTGATTTTAAACATTACAGCAACTAGCAGCCCAACAATGTTGATAGAGTTATGAGAATAAGTTCGCGGGATCGAAATCCAAAGCAGCATTGATTTCAACCAAAATCAAATTTTAAGCCTATAATTATTGATATTGTAGAGTCCACATGGATTGGACGGTTAGAAATTGTACAATGTCAATAATGCGTATTCTTAATAAAAGGCTTTGTTAAAAAGGACTGAAACTTCAACAAAATAATATTATAAAGTCTAGCAAAACTTTTATCGTATCGCTCATTTATTCATTAAATCGTTGAAACAAATATTTAAAAAGGTTGGCCTTGGTTGGAAAAAGAAGAAGAAGAAATATTCACTATTTACTAAATAATTTAAAAAAAAACAAAAAATTCTATAAATACAATTTCTCGACAAAATGTGTTTTGTTGTTGATGAGTAGGTTCTAGATATACAATTTATTTTTGAAAACTTTATCTTTTAGTGTTTGTCTAACTCTGCAGCTTGCACGTGTAGCGCTAAGATTCCTTCTGCTGGTGGTGGAGGCGGATTTGCCAGTTTGGCGTTTTTGATGTTGTGTTGGCTGCATGGGGTCGTAGGCGCCGGATGCCTGTTATATTCCCCTAGGTCCTCCCTATGTTTGGGGGTAGGCGCCGTACCCTGGCGAGTAATGTGGCAGCCATCCCTGCGATATGTAGTACTGATTCTGATAGGCATAGCTTCCTGGCCACATCGACTGTTGAGGAGCGTGTTCCGTAGTTGCCATGGCAGCCTGGGGTGGGATGACTGGTGGCAGGTTGGCTTCCATACCACCTTGCTGTAGGGTCTCGGCGTTTTCCTGGGACAAGGCGCCCTCAGGGTTAACATTGATGGTCTCTCCGACTATACCTGCTTTCCCTTTCCAGTCATCATGTTCCGCAAGTCTTGGCGAAGTGCATTCATCTCTATCATCACCTGTGCTTTGAAAGATGCAAGGTTGTCTTCCGGTGCCGGATCTCGAAGCCTGGTTCCATGATGCCTGAGCGCTGGGTTGGGCAGCGCAAGTGTTTTTGGTATATTTTGGAATCCAGGAGGTGGAGTCAGTGTCGGTTCCTGCAAGGGTTGATTCACTGATCCTCCTGGGGTCATGTTCTCGCTGTGGTTCGATGTCATTTTCTAATTCTTGTTCAGATGAGTGTCAGGTTAGTGAAGACATAAGAAAAACCCAAAAATTCATCATGCCCAAAAAAAGAGAAATAGAGCATAAACAAAAGAACACGAAAAATAAAAGATTAGATAAAAAAGAGTCTCGTATGAAACTCCCCACAGTCGGCGCCAGTAATGAACTAGGTTCTTGCCGGGGGTCGTTACCTGGTTCAGATGAGGTAACTCTGGGACATAGGTTACCTGCAAGTCAATGAATAACAGGAGTGGCCCTGTAATTCACCTCTGATGCTAAAGTCAGTAAACTGGGGTTGCTCAAGAATATCAACTGAGTGAGTATTAGAGCGTACATGGCCAGCAAAGAGGTCTGACCATTTTATACTAGGAAGGAGAGCAATCTCGCCGTGATCGCGTCATTAATGCTCTCATATGATTGTGATCTTCACTTCCTTGTTATTTCCATTTCTAGTGCTTGGCACCTTGATGATAAGCTATCATCAAGGCGTATTCTTAGGAGCGAGATCCTTTGGGTGATTATCCCGATCTGGATTGATTCTAGGCTGATTCTAGATTGATTCTAGGTGTACTTTCCACTGTCTTCGCTGCTTTGCTTCTTAGGCGTTTACGTGCCTTACTTCCCTCGGCGGCGGCATGCCCTTTGGGCGTCCTCACTTTGCTGAGGCTCTCCTTGCTCAATCATGTATTGGGCTTGGGGTAATTTTGTCATTTGGTCTACTTAGTTATTGGGCCTATTATCAGTAACATTTAGGAATAAATCTTAGGCAAGAAAAATGATATATATTTCTTAGAAAAGACAAGTAGAAACTTTTTGTAAAAAATAATTTTAAAGGATTTTAAAAATAAGTAAAAGGTATGAAAATATTGAAGATATGAATATAACAAATAGATTTATACTCAAAGTTAGAGATTAGTTGAGAATATATCTTTTCCAGTTAATCTATTATATATATAGATTTATTTCTATAATATATTGAAATTTTAGATGTAATTAAAATTTTAGATTTAATTAATCCATGATGCCTACACTATAGAATATGCATGCAAAATAAAGAATCCCAAGAAATAAGTTGTAGTTAATTTTACATTTGAGTGTGATGGAGAAAATGAGAGGCACTTACCTCTCCAAATTGAGTGTGATGGAGAAAATGAGAGGCACTTCAAAAGGCTCAAACACCAAAGGAAGTTATTTCATATTCTTATGTATAAATATGTCCTGAGGTTAGGTTGCATTCATAGTTAATTTTACATTTGAGTGCGATGGTGAAAATGAGAGGCACTTACCTCTCCAAATTGGCATTAGTTGTAGCAATTGTTGAGATATTTCTTGGAAAACATGTTATTATAGTTGCAGCTCGTTCTCTAGACCCTCCAGTTGATCAAATTATGAGATTAAGTTCAGAAGGTCCAAATCTAGGTGGTCCACATGGATTTGATTTTAAACATGATGACACTTATTTGCAGTAGAATAATGTTGATCGAGTGACCGAGTCTAGAAGGTCCAAATCTAGGCGGTCCCCATGGATTTGATCGAATTATGAGATTGAGTACAAAAGGTCCAAATCCATGCGGTCCACATGGATTTGATCGAATTATGCGATTGAGTCCAGAAGGTCAGAATCTAGGCGGTCCACATAGATTTGATCGAATTATGAGATTGAGTCCAAAAGGTCCAAATCCAAGCGGTCCACATGGATTTGTTGGAATCATGCGATTGAGTCCAGAAGGTATGAATCCAGGCAGTCCACATGGTTTTGATCGAATTATGAGATTGAGTCCAGAAGGTCCAGGCGGTCCACATGGATTAGATCGAATTATGCGATTGAGTCCTGAATGTCCAAATCCAGGGAAACCACATGGATTTGATTGAATTATTCGATTCAGTTCAAAAGGTCCGAATCGAGGTGGTCCACATGGATTTGATCGAATTATGAGATTGAGTCCAGAAGGTCCAAATCCAGGCGGTCCACATGGATTTGATCGAATTATGCGATTGAATCCAAAGGGTCCAAAGTCCACATGGATTTGATCAAATTATGAGATTGAGTCCAGAAGGTCCGAATCCAGATGGTCCACATGGATTTGATCGAATTATGCGATTGAGTCTAGAAGGTACGAATCCAGGCGGTCCTTATGGATTTGATCAAATTATGCGATTGAGTCCAAAAGGTCCAAATCTAGGCGGCCCAATGGTTTTGATCGAATTATGAGATTGAGTCCAAAAGGTCCCAATCTAGGCAGTCCACATGGATTTTCCTTTAAAAATGATCACACATATTTTTCGCCTAACAGTGTTGATGGAATATTGAGATTAAGTCCAGATGGTCCAAATCCAGGAGGTCCACATGGATTTGAATTTAAACATGATGACACCTATTTGAAGCCTAACAATGTTGATCAAATTATGAGAT
The DNA here is from genome assembly GCA_003254925.1 of Chamaecrista fasciculata. NCBI lineage: Eukaryota > Viridiplantae > Streptophyta > Magnoliopsida > Fabales > Fabaceae > Chamaecrista > Chamaecrista fasciculata. Next base: position 33,306 of record QANZ01005638.1, read on the forward strand.
TGAGTCCAAAAGGTCCAAATCCTGGCCGTCCACATGGATTTAGTTTTAAACGTGACAACAACTAGCAACCCAACAATGTTGATCGAGTTATGAGATTAAGTTTGGGGGATCAAAATCCAAAGAATAATTGATTTCAACTAAAATCAAATTTTAAGCCTTATAATTATTGATATCGTAGAGTCCACGTGGATTGGATGGTTAGAAATTGTGCAACGTCAATAATGCTTATTTTTAATAAAAGGCTTTGTTAAAAAGAATTGAATCTTCAACATAAAATATTGTTAAGTCGCAAAACTTTTATCGTATTATTCATCTATTCATTAAATCTTTTAAACAAATATTTAAAAAGGTTGGCCTTGGTTAGAAAAAAAATAAAAAGAAATCTTCATTATTTACTAAATAATTTTAAAAACTCAAAATTCTATAAAGACAATTTCTTGACAAAATGTGTTTTATTGGCGATGAGTAGGTTCTAAATATACAATTTATTTTTGAAAATTTTATCTCTATCAATTATTAAAGTGTCAGAATAAGAAGTCATGTGAATATTTTTAACTCAGTTGGCTTTCAAATTTTTACCACAAATTTATAAAAATATGTAGATCTCAAATACAAAAATTAAAATTTCACATTACCAAGTTTGCTAATTTCTTAAAATACTAAACTAAATTGAGTATATTTGTTTTAATTTAGGAGTTTTTAGTTTAAAATATTTCAAATTGGCAAACCCGGTATTTTAAAATTTTAATTGTTATGTTTAAGATCTACATATTTTTGTAAGTTTGCGGTAAAAATTTGATAGCAAACGAATTTAAAAATTTCCAAACGACATCTTATTCTGACAATGAAATATAACACTTTCGAATAAGAAACAATAATTGACAGAGATTTAGCTTTCAAAAATAAATTGCATATCTAGAACCTATTCATCACAACAAATCCAACGGAATACATGTTGTCAAGAAATTATATTTCTAGAATTTTATGTTTTTCAGGACTGTTTTGAATATATTTAAATATCTATCCCCCATAGTTGGTTAAAATTACGAAATAACCCCAAAAATGCCAATTTCCGTTAGTTTTCTACCAGAATTAAAGTTCAAGGTATCAAAGTATATTAACAGACAGTACCACATGGTACTAGAATGTTACTTTTTAAAACACAGAGTACCAAAGTAGAATATGGCCAAACCACATGAGACAAAAGTGTAATTTAACCTTTTAAAATTAACAACTCTTATTTATCAAGAATGGGGTGCATTGCCACCACTGGCACCCTAGATCTGCCCCTAAATGTTTCAAACTAAAATTTTTTTTAAACATTGAATTACTTACATTTCAAATTATTGTCTAAACTGATTTCATTTAATATTCGATTCAATTTCGTAAATCTTAATCTCTACAAGTTGAGGTCAATCTTAAAAGACTTTATGTATATATTTTGGTTTAATTTTTAAATAAATAGTTTATATTAAATTCATAATTTCACAATAAAAGAATTTTCTCTATATAAAGTAGGTTATGCATTTAAAAAAGGGTAAATTACACTTTGGTATCATGTGGTTTGGTCCTATTTCACTTTAGTAGCCTGTGGTTTAAAAAGTGATACTTTGGTACCCTGTGGTATTCTCAGTTAACACTTTGGTACCCTTTTGGAGCTATTTTGTAATTTTAACCATAAAAAATTTTACTTAAATTGCTTATTGACCCCCAATATTTTTAGAAAATTACAAAAAGGTCCCTGGATATATATTATATATCTAGGGACTAAAATGAAAACTATAAAAATTTCTTGGGGTCAATACATAATTTTTGAAAATATAGGATAGAAGATAGAATTAAAAAATAGTCCCAAATTTTTTTATAGTTTTCATTTTAGTCCCTAAATAATATGTATCCAGGGACCTATTTGTAACTTTATGAAAATATTGGGCGTCAATATGAAATTTTTGCAAAATTTGTTATGACTAAAATTACAAAATAGCTCCAAAAGGGTACCAAAGTGTTAACAGAGAATACCACAGAGTACCAAAACGTCACTTTTTAAACCACAGGATATCAAAATGAAATATGACTAAACTACATGGTACCAAAGTGTAATTTACCTTTTAGAAAATATCAAAGTATGAAAAGTATAAGAAAAGTGGAAATCATTGAAAACACAACAGTATGATTAGTAGATAGTAACTTTTAGGAATAAACCTTAGGCAAAAAGAAAGATATATATTTCTTAGAAAAGAAAAGTAGAAACTTTTAATGAAGAAACAATTTTAAAAGATTTTAGAAAGAAAAAAAAATGAATGAGAATATTGAAGATATGAATACAACAAAAAAAATTATATTTTTGGAATTTGATATGCTATGAAAAAAGGAATTTCTTAAAAAAAAATGAAAATGAAAATTGTATTTTTCTTTTTGCAGTATGGATATATTTGAATAATCAACGCAAGGTTCATCCAATTGGTAAGTGTAGAAATTGCTTAAGTGAGATCTTGAAGTTGATACCTTGTAGATATAACAATTTCTATTAGGAAACTCATTCACTATAGATCGATATGTAGTGTGAATTGAGTATGTATTAGTTTAGGTGAAGCGCCAAAGATTATATGGACAACTAAGAAAATTTATATTTAAATTTAGAGATCAATTGAAAATATATCCTTCCAATTAATCTATTATATATATAGATTTATTTCTATAACATATTGAAATTATAGATTCAATTTAATCCATGACTTCTACACTTTAGAATATGCATGCAAAACTAAGAATCCCAAAAAATAAGTTGTAGTTTATCATCGCCATTTAATTTTTGAGATCTTATTTTCAAAAGGCTCAACCACCAAAAGGAAGTTATTCTATATTCTTATCTTATTCATAAATATCTTTTTGGCTCAGGTTCAATTCAAAGTTTATTTTACATTTGAGTGTGACGGTGAAAATGAGAAGCACATACATTTCTGTATTGGCATTAGTTGCAGCAATGGTAGAGATATTTCTTACAAACCATGTTATTATAGTTGTAGCTCACTCTCTGGACCCTTCACCTGATCAAATTATGAGATTAACTTCAGAAGGTCTTGATCGAGACAGTCCACTTGGAATTAGTTTTAAACATGACAACACTTATTTGTAGCCCAACAATGTTGATTGAATTATGAGATTGAGTCCATAAGGTCCAAATCCAGACAGTCCACATGGATTTGACTTTAAACATGATAACATTTATTTGTAGCCCAACAATGTTGATCGAATTATGAGATTAAGTCCAGAAAGACGAAATCCAGGCAGTCCACATGGATTTGACTTAAAACAAGATGACACTTATTTGAAGCCCAATAATGTTGATCGAATTAAGAGATTGAGTCTAGAAGGTCCAAATCCAGGTGATCCACATGGATTTGATTTTAAATATACACTTATTTGCAACCCAACATTGTTGATCGAATTATGAGATTGAGTCCAGAAAGTCCAAATCTAAGCAGTCCACATGGATTTGATTTTAAACATGATGACACTCATTTGCAGCCCGATAACGTTGATCAAATTAATAGATTGAGTCCATAATGTTGAAATTCAGGCGACCCACATGGATTGACTTTAAAGTCAAACATGATGACACCCACTAGCAGCCCAACAATATTGATCGAGTTTTGAGATAAAGTCCGGAAGATCTAAATCCAAAGCATCACCGTTCTCAACCAAATCTAATTTTAAGTCTTATAATTATTGAAATCATTCCGTCGATGTGGATGGGAGGTAGGGATGATCAAAATACCCATACCCAATGGGGACCCTGAAATTTACCCTATGAGTATGGGTCTGGACCCGGACCCATCCTTAATGGGTCTGGGTTCGAGTATGGTGGTACCCTACCCGTACCCAACCCATATACCAATTAGTAATAATAAATATATTTTTATATATAAAAAATATAATACTTTAACATTTTTTCTTGAAAAAATATTAAAGTTTTTATAAATGTTGAAACATTTTATTAATCTATTCACATTTATGGTTTATTTTTTTACTTTTAGTAGTTATAAATGTAAAAGTTGGATGAATATAAATTTTATATTAACAAAAAAATAGTTTATTTTAAAATTTTTCTGAGTCTGGGTCCGGGTATGGGGATTAGACTACCCAGCGGGTATGGGTATGGGGATTGATTTTGATACCCGCTCACATACGAGTCCAGGTCCGGATATCATAGTATCCTACCCATACCTTACCCATGATCATCCCTAATGGGAGGTTTAGAAATTGTGTAACCTCAATTATGTTTATTCTTAATAAAAAGTTGTGTTAAAAATGACTGAATCTGACAAAATATAACTTGTTTGTTAAGTCTTGCAAAATTTGATCGTTTCGCTCATCGATTCATTAAATCATTTAAACATACATTTAAAATGATTGGTCTTGGTTTGAAAAAAATAAAAAGAAATCTTCTTTATTAACTGATAATTCTAAAAAAGTTTCATTATTTTTTCTTTCGGTTGTCCAATGTATCCCCCAACTCGATGGGCTAAGGATTAATCCTCCGGGGATTTAAGCTCTATGTAAGGATTTGTCGCTGGCCAATTGGTTGCTACATACACAAGGCGGGAATCGAACCCGACACTTATTTAAGAGACCTATTGAGGTCACCACTAGACCAATCAAGCTTAGTTTAAAAAGTTTCATTATTTGAATGTGTGAATTTACTAAATTACTTGTCGGTGTATTTTCATTTCTTAATCTAATTTTTGAACCAACACTATGTTATTTGTTTGAGATAAAATAAATAAATTTCTAGAGCATTTTTTTTAAAAAAATAATATTTTCTAATCTTATCATATTATTTTCTATTTTTATGATATTGCATATTTTTACTTTTTTTTTTTGGTATTCCATATTTTTTCTATTTGAGTTTGTAGCTTTAGAGGTGATTTTTATTTTGTTCGTTATTGAGAAAATCTAAAATTTGATCGCTAAATTTACCTCCAGTTAACTAACCAGTCCCTAAAAAATCGAAATGCACAATTTAATCCCTGAAATGTTTCAATTATAAACTATTTAGTCTCTAAATTTGAACTAGTTTTATACTTTTTAGTCCCTGAATTGTTTCAATTGTCAACCATTTGGTCTTCAGTGACGATTTAGTCATAAATGTATGCTCTAACGTTTATTTTAATCCTTTACATTTCAAAATGTTTATATTGGTCCTAAATGTTAGCAAAATATTTTATTTTAGTCTCAAATTATTGAATTTAGTCATATTTCTCTTGTCTCTCATTTCAAGTTCAAATAACTTGTTAAGAGTAACTCATAACTCTGAATTCGTCACATTCGAACTTGAAACGAGAGAAATATGATCAATTTCGCTTGTTTGACCGTGAAATAAGGGGGTCTATTTTCGAGACCGATTTTACCTCGTTTGCTGACAACCCCAATTGAATTAAAAAAATATTCTTTGAAAATAATGTGGCTCTAAAATCATCAAATTCGAACTTGAAACGAAAAAAAGTATGACTATATTCAATAGTTTAGAACCAAAATAAAACATTTTGGCAACATTTAGAACCAATTTAAACATTAAAAAATGACCAAAATGAACATTAAGACATACATTTAGGACCAAAATGACCTTTTTATCAATTTATAATTTATTATGTTTCTACTTTCTAGAGAAATGCAAGAAGGAATTGAAATTGAAGCCTGAAGCAAGCGATGATAGATAATCATAGTTGGCTGTGGTTCCCGCGAGGGATGCTGTGATCAAAATCCGCGCCTTCCTCTCTTTTCTCTCAAACCAAAGATTACAGAGAGAAATTCACAAAAATCTCTCTCTCTCTCTACTTTCTCTCTCATCTTTCTCTCTCTACTTTCTCTCACTCATTCATAGCTTTCTCTCTCCTTCTTGAAAGGGAAAGTGCGAAAGAAAGAGAAATTCATGGAGGCGGCTATGGGATTGATGAGGCGAATTCCACCGAAGCATACCGATACTGCTCTCTCTGCGCTTCTTAGCCTCTTGCCTCATCACTCCTCCGATCTTCTCTCTCAAGTTGATCAACCACTTCAGGTCTCTCTCGCATTGCTCTCTAATTCTTTGCTGTGCTTACAAGTGAAGCGTTCGTTTTTCGCTGTTTTCGCTTTTTATTGTCTTTTTTTGCTTTCTTTAGGTCTACGGGTGGGCTAACTGAGTTCTGATTCTTTAGCTTAAGAAATTGGGGTTATTTAGTATATGTATATCCAGAGTACTTAAAATAGACAATTTGGTGTTGATTCTGCAATCAGACTTGATTATTAAGGGATCGATCAGAATATTATTGTTATTATTATTTTAATAAATTGAAGTAGCAAATAGCAATATTTTAATTACAGAATTTTGGATGGCAAAACAGGTTTTGTATGACGGCGACTGTGGGAAGGAGTTCATTTTGTGTGAGTATAACAGAGATGCTGATTCTTACAGGTAATTGTTGATTGTACTTTGCGCTTTGGTGGTGATGATATTTTTAAGGATATACTAATTTAACTTTTAAATCTTTCCTTTTAGAGTTTTAGTTGACATGCATCTTTCGTTCGGATTTTATTATTCCTTGTATATGTCTCTGCCGTTTAAGTTAGGGGTAGGTTTTAATTCGTAGAAGTAAATATGTGGTAAACTTGTTAGATCTGATCAGTCAATTTTGTGGAGGAAATTACCATTGAATAGAACATACAGGATGAGCACGAGTTAATAAGCTTTGGGATTTTGGAGTAAACATATGATAAAAATTCAAACCAATCATGCTACTTGAAAGTGGAAAAAAAAAAAAAAATCTAAGATCTACGCTTATATAGATATATGAGCCAGAGATATGAAATCCAATGAAATTAGCTCACAAAAAGAACCAACGTTGAAGTAGAAAATAAATGGTGCTACCATGGAATGATAGCTGACCTATAAAGTTTAAAGCGCTTTTCTCCTGGGTTTGTTTTTATTCCATGCTCTAGTGCTACACTGTTGCTCTTTGGCATAAGCTTTTCATAAAAATTTTCGCTCATTCTTCCAGTAGCTGTCCTCACTCTTTCAGAAATATTCTTTCATAAATTTCAGGCATTCCCCCAGATGCCAACATCTATGTTTAAGAATGAAACTGAGATAATTTTAAGGATGAAGCTAAGACCTGCCCCAAAGTTTAGAGACAAATTTTATATCTGGATGATCTAATTTTCTGTTAAAGGTAACCAATAGATAGGAGAAAGTGAATATATTCTTTTGATAGATTTGAGTTTGTTATCACTTGAAATCAAAAGATTTGGCACTAAAGTATACGTTTAAGAATGAAATTGAGTTGAGGGTCACATTGTTATAGCAGCTGTCATTTCCAGCATTTACAGTATTATCATAGCAAGGGAGATGTTAAGATTCTATCTTGACCCCGATCTAAGGATGTGTTGACTATTGGACTTCAGTTGCTGCTGGAGTGGAAAGTTAATTTGATATTAAAGCCTGGAGTTTGATATATGTTTAGCCTTATAGTATTTGCCTCTTTGGCATCTTTTCAATAAACTCAAAAAATAGGACATGAATTAAGTGCATGCGAACCTTTTTATTATTGTATGCCAAATATTTCCTGTAAGTAGATGTTTATCCTTCAGATTGTTGGGTGCTGTTCTTATCAAGTTTTTAGTATCTCATGCAAGATATATATATACATATATATAATATATTCTCTTACAGAACTGGCCCATGAAAATATTGGCTAAGTTTCTTGCTTGAACTTCCTACTGTTGTAACTAAAGGCTTTTCTTCCAAATCTGTAAACTTGTATAATTGTTATCAACAACATCTTTACAATCTGGCCTTGCTGCCACAAAATACTTGTTCAATATTCTGTTTTTTATTCTGAGAACTCTGATTCAAAGTATTTTCTCAAATATCATTGAATTCATCTTTAATAAAGAAAAGGGAAGTGTAATTTACAAAAGTAGTTGATCTTGAAATGGAGATCATTACATTGTTTTAATACTATAGTTCCAAACTGACAGATGCATGATTTACTTTCCGATGAATGCACCGCCTATTCTTTTTTATCTTTTTCAGTACGGAAGGAAGGTTTTGACTTTATTGTTGTACGATATCTTTTCTGTGCAGATCACCTTGGTCAAACAAATACTATCCACCACTGGAAGATGGGTCCCTCCCTTCTTTAGAGTTGAGGAAACTTGAAATTGAAGCAAATGATGTATTTGCAATATATTGTGACCAGTAAGGTCCTTTACTTATCACACCTTGAGTTTCTGTGTTCTACTAGATGTATTTGTTATAAAGAAACTTATCTGTCCAGTAAATAATTAATTATTATATGCTTCCTGTTTTATGTTAAAGAAAATCAATTGAAGGTGGGTGGATCATATTGAGCTTTTCTTGTGGTATCTATACATATATGATTATTTTAGTTACTATTATGTTTTAAAATAATATGCACCATTAATAGATAATGTCATAGATATTATGAAGGTGGCACTTCATCAGTTTACTTGTGGGAAGATGACAATGAAGGCATTGCTGCCTGCTTTTTGATTAAGAAAGGTGAGCCTCTTTGTTTGACTTCATTCATTAAAGAAAACTTATGATCCTTTTCTGATTTGAGAATATTATTTTTTTTTTTTATTAAAGATGGCTCAAAGACAGGGCAGGGTCGACGGGGGTATTTAGAGGAAGGAGCATGGGATGCTATACATGTCATAGAGGTAAAATCTATTTCTTTGGTGGGCTCAGCTTGATGCAATTGCACATTGTAACCACTTTTAACTGATGGGACTATGTCCGTTTAGTTTGCGTTTTTAATTGATTTTCTTGCAAGATTTTTGGAGTCCTTAATTTTGCTAAAACTCCCTTTCCTTTTCTTTCTTTCTCTTTTCGATGTTAATCCAGGTGGGACCTGAGGAAGAGGGAATGGCCGATTACCGTTTAACCAGTACTGTTATGCTGACTCTGACTACAAATAATGAGTCATCTGGAACTTTTAGTTTGTCTGGCTCAATAAGAAGACAGGTACTTTCTGTTAGAATCTACAATGCTGGCAATTTAGATTGCATGCTGAGTTTTTTTTTTTTTTTTTTTTTTTTTNTTTTTTTTTTTTCATTTTCTTTTCTTTCTTCAGAAGCCACGTCAATTAGAATTGCACCATTTTTTGAATATGGAATAAGTCAATAGATTATAGCTGGTCCTTGCTGGATGAGTGAATTGCATGAATAATTTTAACTTCTGAAAACCCACAGATATTGATCGTTGTTAGCATGCTTGTCCATGCAATAAGTGCCTAACCTCTGACCTTGACTGTAAAAGATTTAGTAGGTTTTAGGCTTTTAGCTAACATAGTCAAGTAAAAATGTTTAATAAGCCATGGAAAACAGTCTTTTCATATGCTTTCCTCTGATGGATTTACTGATCCTTGCTGCTACTCTTAAATTCATTGTGCTCTAAATTTCAGTCAATTCTTCAGGCGTTCAAGATTTCCTGCTAACCCTCAAATCACTTGGTGAAAACATGCCAGTAGTTGTTTTCAGATAAACAAACTTTTCAAACTGCTCGTTATTATTTGTCAATATATTGTCTATCATTATTTACATTTCAAAATGATAGCTTTTCAGGAGCAGCAACCTGTATTGATTCCTACTTACTGCTCTAGTCTCACAAGTCAGTTAGTATACTTATTATATTTAAATCTTAAAATCTCAGAAAAATGGCTCTAACTGCTAAATGGGCATGTTAAAGCCATGGAAACATCTTAATAAAAGTGGTGACAATTCCAATAACTGACATGACTTGGACATTAATTTTGAGCCAAGTAGCATGATTGGATATTAAATTTTAAGAGATTGAGTTTTAAAAAACAGTAACTTAAAAATGTTATTGATATATATTCTTAAATAATCATTATCTTGTTACATAATAAGAATACCCTATTAGTCAGATATTGAGCTGCTAAGAACAATGAGGGAAGATGCAACTGCTTGTTATTGAGTTGTTGACTTGCATCAAGTAGCTTTAAATTAGTTTAAAAGTTAGAATATGCATTCATCATTAAGGCCATCAGAGTCTTAAAGCCATATTATGTGAATGTGATATATTAGGTTTTATTCTAAATTAGAGTTCTCTTTTGTTATAGATGAATATGAATCTGTCAGTTGCTGAGGGACATATTTGTAACATGGGAAGGATGATTGAAGAAATGGAGAGTAAGCTGAGGAACTCACTAGACCAGGTATTTTTCATAGGATCCGAACTGCATATACGCTGATACATGTTTCGGTTTTCCCCTCTTTTCGTGGCATTCAGGCTGGAAATGCAAATAACGTTGTCTTCCGTGAAGTTAACATTATCAACTAGTTCTTTTTGGCGTTTAAGTTATTGTATTAAAAACAGTGCATCATCTGGTTTTGTTACCATTTTATTAATGCCTGATACAGGTATACTTTGGGAAGACAAGAGAAATGGTTTGCACACTACGACCTCCATCTGAAGTTGCACAAATGAGAATGCCTGAAAGCTGATGTGACATTTCATTTACATGGTGTGGCAGATAGTTATATATTTACTTGTCTGTACTCTCCAATATGCTTAGCTTGCTGCTTTATTATGTGTTCTGCATTTTGCTTAAATAGTCTCACATGGAAAAGGAGGGAGAGAGAGAGAGAGAGAGAAAGTAGTCACTGTTATGAAGAGGCATTGGTTGTAAACTACTGTGCTTTTGTTGTACAAAGTGTATTATTGCGAATTGGATCTCCTGAGGTTGTTCCCATAGCGTGAATTTCCTGAAGTTTTGCCTAAAATGAGATATTTTGCGAATTTTTTACTGAACATATATGCTCCCTTGAGTAATTTAGAACTGTTTTAGGCAAATTTAGGCAAACTTAAGGAATTTCACAGCTTAATAACTTCAGGGAATCCTCTCCTTTATTATTGTTTGTTGTATCAGAGAAACAGAACTCCCGAATTCGTGAGATGACATTTGCTTAAATATGTTTAAGATTTTTTTATTATTTTAAACGGAGCAGATCTACTGAATTAGAAATATGTTTAAGATTTTTTTTAAAAACTTCCATTCGTTATTCTCTCTATTTTTTTTTTTTTTGCACATTTCACTTAATTAGTTAATACACTACACTTTTCAACTGACCTATTTCCTATTTTGAAGGACACATGAATAGATTCTCACGGTTTAAAGTTTAAACTATATATTGATGTTAAATTGTTGCCAATCAATGAAACTGCAGTTTGACAATAATTGTAAAGGATATAAACTCCAAACTTGTTCGTTGTAATTATTTAGACGCTTCAAATTCATGAATGAAATTTTGGTTTAGGTCTTGATTTAAGTTTAGCGTGAGTTAACTATTCAAACAAGCTCACAATCAAATTGGGATATTTTAGAAGAATCTCTTGATTTGGATAACAACACCTCCAAAATATATTAGTTTGGGATACCTAAAATTCATGAAGGAGGAAAAGAAGAAAAAATTAAAAATTAATCCACTATTCATTTTTTCTTCTAATTTTTAACTTCTTAAGCAAGGGAAAAATATGTCAACTCTATCACCTAATGTTTTAGTAATTGGACCGAATATTGACCCGGTCGAGGGCTCGGGTCACTGAGTCACTTGTTCAACCGTCGGGTCAATCGGGTCATTTGTTGGCCCGGTCTAATTAAAAAAAATAATAATATATATTAATATACATACTAAAATACCCAAACAACACTTCTAATTCCTAATTTAAAGTATTTAAATAACAAGAGTAAACTACAATTTGATCCTTGAAATGTCACCGAACTGACAATTCGATTCCTGAAAGATTGAAATATACAATTTAATCCCTGAAAGGTCAAAATAGTATACTAATTAGTCTTTCTTATGGACTAAATAGTATACCATTTTAATATTCAGAGACTAAAAAGTATATCATTTTGGTCTTTCAAGGACTAAATTGGACATTTCAATATTCCAAAGACCGGGTTGTTAGCTTGGTGATCTTTCAGAGACCAAATTGTTAAATAAAAACTTTATCGCATTCACTAGTCTTCAAATTTTTTATTTCAAGTACTTAAATAAGAAAAACCAATTAAAAAAATACTTAAAAAAAGATTAAAACGAGTCAATTTCTGGTCCGGGGAGTTTTTTAAAAAATCGACGGTCCAAACCAGGTCTCTCCCGGTTTGATTGCTGGCGGGTAAATGACTCACCCGATCCGGCTTGGTGCCCGGGTCACCGGGTTGACCCGGGCGGGCCGGTCCGGGTTTTTAATCTATGCTATCACCCTCATTTCCATTCTCCATATCTTAACACACTAGGATGGGAGGGTAATAGAATTTATTGTCTCCAAAAACCCTTCTCTTTATTTTATAGTATTTTAAATTGGGTAAATTGCAATTTGGTACCCTGTGGTTAGGGGCGGTTCCCCTTTGGTACCCTGAAAGAAAAATTTTTGCATTGTGGTACCCCGTGGTTTGCTCCGTTAGCGATTTGGTCCCCTGAGGTTTTTTTCTGTTAGGATTTAACGGCAAATGTACGTTAAAATGTCAAAAATCTCCCAAAAAGTCTTCTCTTATGCGTTTAAGTCCTTTCCCTTTACTAAAAGGGATCAAAACATAAAGAATTAATTATAAAAGGGTCTTTAGAATTCTAATATTATAGATTTTTCTCCTTTTCATAAGATTTCTTTTGAATAGGTCCTGATTTAATTACACTTTAATCCCAAAAGTTTATGATCTTTATCAAAATAGTCCTTAGAACCTCAAAAGACAAATGAGCATCTATGATTTATCAAAAAATCCCTATATTCAACTACAATTTTCATTCAAGTACACTACAAACAATCAAAACCCCCAAATTTTTCCAAAATCAAGCCCCACAAATCAAAAACCCTCTCAACAACAAAATCAACATCATCAACAACCAATTTCTTCATACCCTAAGGAATCAAAATTCAAAATTAAGGAATTCAATTTCTTCCTCAATTTTCCAAAATTTGGCATAATTGTTCCCTCGAAAGTTGTTTTACTCTTCATCTTCATCCAATTTAATCCTTAAAAATATTAAAAACCCTAAACTCTAAACTCCTAAACCTTAAACCTAATTTTTTTTAATCTTCATGATCATCATTTTCTCATATCATCATCAACATCTTCATCTTCATCCTCATCATCAACATCATCATCTTCTTCTTTCTTTTCTGCAAACTCCTTCCCAAAAATTGCAAAAAAAACAGTTCCATACCATTTGTAAATCCAAAATCCACCCTCCAAACTCACGATTTATTCACATTTATTAATCATTCAAAAACTAAAAGCATAAAAAAAAAAATATACCCATCAGCTCAAATTAACAAAAAAAAAAACTAGACATAATCACTCCTTGCTCTCCATTCTTCTTCTTCTTCTTCATCTTCAACTTCCTCCTATCTTCATTTTCATCTTCTTCCTCTTCCCTCCACTGCCACCGCCGACCCATGCCAGAACAACTCCTTTGACCGATCCCTCGAACCTTCATCAACTGCAAGGTCGTCCGCTGCCGCTACATCGAGAAGTGTGTCGTCATTAGATTTGCAGAGAAGATGATGATGATAATGACGAACAGTGGCCGAGAATCATCTTCCACAGACGAAGACCCAACGATTGTTTTCCTTCGCAATAATCCCTCTGAAATGCAAATCGGCAGCGATGGTTTGTTCGGTCAATGTGCTTGGGTCGAGAAGAGAAACTAGATTAGCTTTTGGTGTGAAAATTTTTGGTTTAACTTTTGGGGGAAAGAAATTAGGGAAATTTAGGCGTGGATTTGTGAAAATTTCTTGTTTAGCTTTTGGTGTGAAATTTTTTTCAAATTTGTGAAGCTAGCTTGCTCTGTTCATTTTGTGGATTCTGGGCATTGTTTCGATGAAGAAACGAGTGAGATTGAAGAGAGCTCTTCAAAGGGTCGATTTTTTTTTTTTTGGAAAATCATGAAACTTTGAAGCCATCTCATTTGGGAATTAAGCCTGAGACACCAAGCTGGCCAGAAAGAACGAAAATGCCGAGGGAGAATTTTGGAAGGAAATTAGATTATTTGGGGATTCCTTTATCGAAAGATGATTCAAAAGAAGCTTCAATGGAGGAAGAACTTGGAAGAGTTTTTTATAAAGGAAATTGGATTATTTGGGGAGAATTTTTTAAAAAAATATTTTTAAAGACTAAATTGGAATGTTTGGAAGAATTTTGAGGCACTTTATAATTTTATTTTAAGGATTTGGGACTAAAATGAATGAAGATGATGAAAAAGAGGGTGAATTGAGAATAATGGGTCAAGTACCTAATTGTTTAACTTAGACTTTATTTTAGGGTTTAGGGTTTGGGTTTGGGGTTTTTAATGTTTTTAAGGACTAAATTGAAATGTTTGGAAGAGTTTTGGGGCACTTTACAATTTTATTTTGAGGATTTGGGACTAAAATGAATGAAGATGATAAAAAAGAGGGGGAACATAACAGGATGAAGAAATTGGTTGTTGATGATGTTGATTTTGTTGTTGAGAGGGTTTTTGAATATTTGTGGTGATTTTGGAAAAATTTGGGGGGTTTGATTTTGTTTGTAGTGTACTTGAATGAACATTGTAGTTGAATATAGGGAATTTTTGATAAATCATAGATGCTCATTTGTCTTTTGAGGTTCTAAGGACTATTTTGATAAAGATCATAAACTTTTGGGATTAAAGTGTAATTAAATCAGGACCTATTCAAAAAAAATCTTATGAAAAGGAGAAAAATCTATAATATTAGAATTCTAAAGACCCTTTTATAATTAATTCTTTATGTTTTGATCCCTTTTAGTAAAAGGAAAGGACTTAAACGCATAAGAGAAGACTTTTTGGAAGATTTTTGTCATTTTAACGTACATTTGCCGTTAAATCATAATAGAAAAAAACCTCAGGGGACCAAATCGCTAACGGAGTAAACCACAGGGTACCACAATGCAAAAATTTTTCTTTCAGGGTACCAAAGGGGAACCGCCCCTAACCACAGGGTACCAAATTGCAATTTACCCTTTTAAATTTGTGAAGAATGAGATGAGTGAAGAATAAGAGATTAATTAATCTTCCTCCAAAAAAAATTGATCCCTTAATTATCTCCCTTTTCAATCTTCAATTTTCTAAACATAAGTTCAATCCTCTCCTCAACTCCTTCCCTTTAATCTCTAATTCAAACATACCCAAAGACTATATTTCGATTGAGAATTAAAAAAAATAGGGAAAGGGGAAGAAAATTGAAATATCTTCTTATATAAAATATTGAGGAACAAAGAAGATATGAGAAACTAATAATTTTTTTTCACTAAACTGATGATTCTTCCACACCTAAACGAAGACTAATCTCAAGACTAATCTCAAAATGTACAATTAAAGCATCCCGACTACGTCAACTCCATGGATTGAATCACAATCCTCTCTTTTAAGATACAACTCAATTACCATTGCAATAAATTATTATTAACAAATCTCATTTTCATCCTTCCTTCAAAAATTTCAAATACCAATAATTTGGCTTAACAAGGCGTCCGAGACGAACAAAAGAATGAAAAGGGGTAGAAATTAAATAAAACCTATAGCAATCTTTCAAGATTAAGAGATGAATGACAAGTGAAATAGCATTTATCTAGGATTTTTTTCTTGAAAAAATGTTCTTTGAAGAAATAATTATCAGTGCACATAGTAGCCATCTTTTTCAATACTAGGTAACTCAATAATGAGGCATGCACTAGGTTGTCAACTAATCTTCTCTAACCAGAATAAAGACATAACATTCTCTACTAATATTATATTGGCAACTCATAAACGCCGAAGTGGTACTGTTAAAAATCCAAGGACAAAATACTGGATATGCTGATAAACATGTCAGCAACTTAAAAACCCTAAATAAACCCAAAGAAGGAAGCGAGCTTTCAGAATACTAGACCTCACAGTAAAAGCTATGATATGGTTTACGATTATGAGGTTTCAAGCTTTAGCAGTTTCGCCACTTGGTTCGCTGCCCACAGTGGCTTTTGCGTCTTGTTCATTACCAGCAGATTCTTGCCCTTTCATGTCCACTTCTTCCGTGTCACTCTCTTCATCTGCAAAAATACCAATAGACTCAGTCAAATAAAACTTATGAAGCCCGAACACTGACACTAATACGAACACGGACACAATATGCTAAATTCTTGATGAAAACTTCAAAAGTTACATATCTATTGATTCTATTCATAAAATATGTTATGTGCCAATTTTTTCTACTTTTCATTGTGCCAGAGCCACAAAAAAAAAAAACTAATTTTAAATTTTGACACTTATAGATCAAGCATGTGTCATATGACATGTTTGACACAGACACATTACGAATAACACTCTTAAAATAAAGTGTCCATGCTTAGAATATGACTGACACAAAATAAAGTACCTGTTTAGAAAGAATTTAAACTGGAGATAGAAGAATAACTAACACAAAATAAACTAAAAATTCAGAAAGAGTTTAATATAGATAAAGAATCAACTCAATAAAGAGCGCTCCCTCATAAAATAATCAAAATAATAAAAGACGAAATTATAACTTCTTTGGATACTATCATTACCATCATCATTGCCAGGAGCAAAATCACCTAGTCCCGCACCACCTCCCATGCCCAACTTCTGGAAAAAGAGAACATATGTAAAGAACCCATACAACTGAAAAAGTAAATAAATCATACTTTGGAGTTGTTGGTACTCACAGAAAAATCTAAGCCCCCAAAGTCCATATTATCATCTCCAACTGAGAAAAAAAAAAAAAGAGAGTTGTGCGAGTCAGATTAACCGATGAAAATGAAGAACTAGGTATTAAGATAAATGTGGGCGAAGTTACTCACATTTAGTATCTGGCTCTTCGTCTTCATCAACCCATTTATCCCAATCAACTTTCAGAAACACAGGAGATTTCCCTCCCTGCTTCAATAGTCTGTCCCACCATTTCTCCTCAGCCTTCTTCACTAGGTAGCAGATATTTCTTGAACCAACACTTGCTTTGCTCTCCTAAAAAACAGTGTAACACAGCAAATATTTAAAAATAATGGAAAAGATATGATTAACAAGATCAATAAGGGAGAAGCAGCCCTTACATCAACATCAACCTTGTCATACAGATCAAGGTCAACTTCATACGGAGTTTTTTCTGCACCAGCAGTTGCGGAGAAGAAAAATTTTCCTTCAGGCTCCAGTTTAAGGTTCACATTCTGGGCATCAGGCAACTCAATAGTTATGTAGACCTTATCAGACCTCTGGGCCCATTTGACAGGTGGATGGCGGCTGCATATAAAGATTCCAAGGAAACTTGGTCATATCAAACACTAAAAACCGAAAATGTTCTGTCACATAGACAGGTTACCTTATATAATAGGTGCACCAAGTTACCTTGTCAAATTTTCAATTTATACACCTTAATAAGAATATTCTTTTACCAATTTGGCAAATTATGAATAGAAAGAGCCAAGATGAAATGATATACTCATTATATAAGATGATTTCACCATCACATAATTTAATTACTCTTCCACACCCATCATCAAATACTAGAACAAAGCATAACTTCACTTCAAATCAACAATTTTAAAAGTTAAACCAAGTATCGGAAATCAAGACAAAAGGCAACCACTATAGAAACCTGCATCAACACATATTACAAGACTACTTGATTGATCTCATATCAAGAACAGTAGTTCATGAAGCAACAATTATACACTACTGCATCAAAACATAATAATAACTTTCATTTTTTCATCAAAAAACATAAAAATAACTTACAAACTATCAATTCTGAAAATTCCCAGAGTCAGGCCCTAACGAATACTTAAACCAAAAACAAAAAAAAAAGGAATTCGGATCCTCTGAATTTGGTCCCTCTGCATTTCTCTGTAATTGTGAGACAAACAGATTGAATTGGAAGAAAGAAACGTTGAGTTTCATAAAAACTAGAAGCTCATTTCACAATTTTGCCCCTGAAAATTGCCTAATTACATAGGAATGTAGGGATCCCAATTACAGAGGATCCAAGTCCGTCGTATAAAAGGGACACAGCAGTATTATTAACCATAGTGAATCCGTTCAGAACATAAAGGGAAAAGCTTTTGAGGCCTTAATGAAAAGAAGGCGTCATAGAACAACAGTGAAGGAAAAACAAACAAAAAAAAAACAAGAAAAAAAATAAAAATGTAAGCGCACTACCCTTTTATATTATCACCAGGAAAACAGAATCAAGCTATACCACTAATGCTAATGATCCTAGCTTTAACCTGAAACCTCAAGCAAAATCCAAAAACCTAAAACCCTAAAACCATCGGACCAAAAAAAAAAACCTGAACAATTTTTTCAAAGAAAAAAAAACTGAAGGGAAATGAACAGGAAAACAATAAATAACACAAAATCGCAACCAAAACAAAGTATAATGGAATCCATCAAGTGTCAAAACTCAAAAGCGCAAGTTAATACATCTTTAGTTTTCCTGGTCTCGGCTTTCTTTCTCAGGAATCTAACAGTAGCAAGAAATTGTAAACATGAGCGAATAAAAAGTGAACCTCATCTTAGAATTTGCGTGAGACAATCGTGAATTCTGAGCAGCGTAGGGTGTAGGCGTCAGAGAGAGTTGAGCAAAGTGAGAGAGACGAGAGCAACGATGAAATGGAAGAGAAAAAATATACACATATATATATATACTAGGTCAAAACCTCAAAGTGGTCCCAAATCTATGGGCTAGATTTTACGTTGGTCCTAAATATTTCGTTTGTTTTAGATTGATATTATATGTTTTTATAATTTCTCAAATTGGTCCCAAACTAAAGAATTTGAGTGATGTTTTTTTCGTTTTAAGTTTAAATGCGACGAATCCTGAATTACGAATTACTTTTGACGAGCATTTTCTCTGCTCAATTGAAATCGTCAATAAACGAGATCAAATAAAGTCTCAGGAGTGAGTCGCTCATTTAACAATCAAATAAGCGAAGTTAATCATATACTCATATCTCTCTTATTTCAATTTAGCAACTCTTGAAAAGTTCGTTCTCTGCCCCATTAATTAGTAAACAAAGTCAAATCGCGTCCCATAAATAGGTTTAGACCAATTTGAAAAATTATAAAAATATATAAACTAATATGAAACAAATGAAATATTTAGGATCAATTTGAAATTTATTCCATCTATTTGGGATTAATTTGAGGTTTTGACTATATACTAATGAGTGTTTCGGTTTTTTTTTTTTTTGGCCCGATAGTGTGTGTTTCGTTTCGTTTCGTATATTTATTTTTTTATATTTTTTGAGTTGTAAATATGAAAACTTCTAATTATCCAAAACGGAAAACTCGTAAACGGTGAAAAAATAAATAGATAAATATTTGGATGCCTATAGAAATTAAATTAGAAATTGCAACGTACGACACGATGGGCAGTGAGGTTGATATTGCTTTTCTAGAGTGGGAGGATTCATTCCATGGGGCCGACCTCATTTTACTTGGTGCTGCCTTTTAGGATGATGATTTGAATTTTGAAAGTTGTTTTAAAGAGTTTTAAATTTTAGGCTTAAGTGCAGTTTTGGTCCCAAAACTATGACAAAGGTTTCATTTTGATCCCATAACTTTTTTTGTTGCAATTTTGGTCTCATAACTATGACAAAGGTTTCATTTTGGTCCCATAACTTTTTTTGTTGCAATTTTGGTCCCATAACTATGACAAAGGTTTCATTTTGGTCCCATAACTTTTTTTGTTGCAATTTTGGTCCCATAACTTCTCAAAAGAATCCACCGTTAGTCCCTTGGTGAATTTCATCCATATTTAGTCGTTAAGTATGACGTGACATAGAGTGGTACTTCCTCTTCCTCGTCAGCCCAACGGGACTTCCTCTTCCTCGTTTCGCTTCCCGATTCGCCGTCGCCGCCGCTTTGGTCGTTCGACTCTAGCTGAGGATCCCATCGACTTCGTCGGCGCCTTCTGCTTGAAGTCTCTTCTTCCCCACCAAATTGGTCCCTGTCAGTACCACTCTTTGTATATTTTGTGGTTGGGTATAGATAAGTTTTAATATGTTGCATATAGATCCTATTTCAGTCCACTTCATCTTATTTTGCCGCATCATGATCCTAGTTACTATGTCACTTCATACTTAACGGCTAAATATGGATGGAATTCATCAAGGGACTAACGGTGGAACCTTTTGAGAAGTTATGGGACCAAAATGAAACCTTTGTCATAGTTATGGGACCAAAATTGCAACAAAAAAAGTTATGGGACCAAAAGTGCACTTAAGCCTAAATTTTAAATTTTAGAGTACCATGTGGTTTGACCTCATTTCACATTGATACCCAGTGGTTTAAAACATGATATTTTGGTACCATGAGGTCTCTAACGTTATCCTTTTGGTACTCTAAACAATTTTTTCATTAATTTTCGACGAAATATGTCATGTGACTTGCATGTGGGATCACTAAAACTCAATTTTGTCCAATATTTTGCCACAACAAAAATCAAATGAATAACAGTATGCATCTTTGGATGCTTGTTCATGATTCCAATTAATGAAAGTATATGATAGATAATGACATCTTGCTTTTGGTTTAGTGAGCGTTTGATCTTTATTGCCACAAAATATTGGACAAATTTGAGTTTTAGTGAGCGCATGTGCAGGTCACGTGCCAAGTTCCGTCCAAAACTAACGGAAAAACTGTTCAGAGTACCAAAGGGGTAACGGTGGAGACCTCGGGGTACTAAAGTGTAGTTTACCCTAAATATTTAGGGTTAGTCTAAGATGCAAAGTTTAATTCTTGACATGGGATGCAACGCTGATGTGGCATAATTATAACTATTGATGTAATTTAATGTTGAAAAATAATAAAAAAATAATAATTTTTTTAACCAATCAAAACTGTGTATGGAGTCACACCACTAGTTACACACAATTAACTTTTCCACGTGTCATTATCTTATTGGCTCATGACCAATTGCATCTCATGTCAAGAATCAAACTTTGCATCATAGACTAACCCAAATATTTATTAGCTATCTAATAAGTGAGCGACACAGATAAGGTGGGATAAGACGATTTAAGTTCATTTAAAATCTTAATTTTTAACCAACAAGTGTTTGGTTCAGTGGTAAGCGAGCTGCACCCCAAGTTGAGAGACATAGGTTCGAGCCCTGGAGTTGACATTGTTGGGAGGGCAAGACACTTACACGGATAAGTGGAGGAACCCCATGGTTATACCAAAAAAAATCTTAATTTTTAAAGGTTAAAGGGTCATTTTAGTCCTAAATGTATGCTTTAATGTTCATTTTGGTCCATTATGTTTCAAAATGTTCAAATTGGTTTTAAATGTTGGCAAAATGTTTCATTTCGGTCCTAAATATTGGTAAAATGTTTCATTTTGGTCGCAAACTATAGAATTTGGTCATATTTCTCTCGTCTTTCATTTCAAGTTCAAAGGACTTGTTAAGAGGGACTCATATCTCTGAATTTGTCGTATTCGAATTTGAAATTGAGAGATATGATCAACTTTACTTGTTTGACCATGAAACGAACGATCTACTTTTAAGACCGATTTGACCTCGTTTGTTAACGGTCCCAACTAGATAGAGAAAGTACTATTCGAGAACAATACATAACTTCTAAACTCGTCACTTTTGAACTTAAAATAATTCATATTCAATAGTTTGAGACCAAAATGAAATATTTTGTCAACATTTAAGACCAATTTGAATAATTTGAAACATAATAAATCAAAATGAATATTAAGACATACATTTAAAGCTTTAAGTTCAGAGTTCAATATTGATGGATGATTCTTGATAATTTTTAATTTATTTTCATTTTAGACAAAAGTACTCTTTTGGTCCCAAAATTTATATCAACTTTCAATTTTGTCCCCAATGTTTTTTGGTTGTCAATTTCATCCTCAACATTTCACATTTTAATCAATTTTACCAAAATGATAAAATTGATTGAGTTGATATTTCAAATATGTGAGGACTCTAAACCACTAGTGTCTCAGAATAATTCACCACATTACACCACAGATGCGTACCATTAGAAACATCAATCAGTATTCTAAGTTCAGTATTATAGGTTACAAAATTGGCAATGAAAAACTTAAGTACTCTCTTAAAAACTTACAAATTCAAATGTTAAGTACATCAAAACCAACCTTCACGAGTCCTGGTGATGATGAAGGGTTCCATAGCCATAAAAATGAGTATTTTACATAATGCAGAAAGAAAGAAAGAGCATTTTGGCAAGCTGCATAACATAGCTACCATGACAAAATGAACTAAATAAACAACTCTCGTAAGCTTTAATCAAACCTCCAAAAAGAAAACAATGTCTACAGCAAAGCCTCAGCTATAAAATAGGCCAAAGTTTTTCGGCTTAGTGACCCCAGCTGCAAGGAACCTGTTCTCATCAAAAGTGAGAGTTGGAACAAAATAATACATTATCAACTTTCACTGCATAAACTAGTCCTTCACTGCCCTTGCTGAAAACCCGCCTTCCGGTCGCTTTACAAGATTGTACGGCATGTACGTCCCGAGAAGTTTATCCCATATCGAAAAGAATGGTTGAGAATAGTTATACTTCAATCCTTGTAGTTGATGATGGATGTCATGGTAAGCTGTGTTGTTCTGGAAAAGCAAATGGAAGATGTTGCCAGGTAAACATAGTCCACAGTGATCGTCCACGGTTTTAATGACAGCGAAGCAAAAGAACACAATGGCTGTTCTTGCAGTCATTCCTGAAACAAGATATGAGATGGCTCCGCCGAAAGTATCGAGAAGAAGACCCTCAAGAGGGTGGTTGTATAGTGCTCCTATTGCATAAGGTACAACCAGTCTGTGATGTTGGGAGTGGACATGGCGGTACAAAAACTTGTTCTGATGCATGTACCGGTGCACGAAGTATTGCCACGTGTCCATGACAAACATTGCCATAATGATCTGCACAATTTGTATGAAAGTAGAAGGCTGCACTACAACCCCAGATGAATTTGCCTTTGAGGTCAACTGCAGTATAGTTGCAAGCATTTGATTAGAAAACAGCCTAAAGTGCATATGTTTTGAAGATTCCTAGGACCTATAGTCCTAAAATGAAACATATTACAAACATATAATGCTGGGTAAACATGCTTTGGTAGAACGTTCTGCAAGCCGAGCATTAATTATCAAGAGAATTAGGATTTGAGCCAACAAACTGAAAAATCTAGAATTATATGTCTATAGGGGCCAACTATCATTATGATTCGAATTGCATCAATTTTCATAACTCAGCCTTTCAAGCTTATTTAATTACTTATTGGAAGATTCTTTAGGAACATGAAGGTAAAATTGGATCTCGGCTTGATTGACTACATTGATTAATGATTATATTGGCTTGTGAGATGTGCTTCATTAAGCCTATGAATAGATTTTATCAATGACAAACAGCATTTCCAAGTGTTTTTACTTTCTGATGACTTTCAAACTTTCTAGACTTGCAGAAGTAACAGAACAATATCTAGCCTATTTTATGTACATCCTCCTGCAATGGCCTAGCAAGATTGTGTAAATTGAATTAAAAGGAGAAGCAGGAGAAGAAAACTGAAAAAGAATAATAAAACAAAAGCACAGACATCATTAGGAATACACCAAACCAGAATTCTTCATGCTAAATTAAAACCATTAGAGAGGAATTATGAGCAATATGAGCAGAAACAGCACACATGTACAAAGCTTCTGCTAAAACTATAATCCCATTTTCAAATGCCTGAGTGCCCTCCTCTTCACCTCTCCTCCCAAGAAGATTCTATCTAACCTTGAAAAGCTTCAAACTTCAGTGCATACAACGCAATCACCCCATGTCCAATAAAAATTAAAAAAAAAAAGTCATGAAAATACACTAATGCTCTGTAGTTTGGAGCAAAAAAGAAAACATATTGATGGTGACAAAAGTAAAGGATTCACTTGCATCAGTTAATTTAAGTCTGAAAAGGTCATTTAGTTGAGTTACAAGAAGGACAATGGATCATGAAAAGACTCACATTACCAGGGAAAAGAAGCATTTGTGAAAAAGGATTAACTTTACTCCTATGCATTGAATAACACTTAATCAGGATATGATTTTTTTTTCCAGAAACAAACAATATGGGTGGTAGCATACCATTACCATTAACATGTATGGCACTTATATGAGTGTTCCAAAATTTAGTTCCACACAAATATGGAGGACAACGATCCAAGGACAAGAAAAGCATACATTTGGGGAATAGCCTCATGCATTAGTAGGAAAACTAAGGAAAGATTTTCTCTGTATACAAGGTGATAAGTAATTTAAATAAATCAGCGTTTAGGTAATTATCTACATAGAAGATAGATGAACAGAAGCTGCAACTCTGAAAAGTACAAGATAAATGCACTAGTAGCTAAAGCTTCTGTAAACCAAGGTTTCTATTTCCATCCTAAACACATTTTTAACTGCAAGTCTGAAGCTAGCACTTAAACCTTCATTAGTGCCAAAATGAGAAAACAAATTCTCACAGCATGCTGATTTCTGAGAGCCTGAGACCAATTGAGTCCCAACCTCACTAGCCGAGCAAGTTAATTTCTTCCATCATATTGTCCATTATCATAAAATGCCTCAACCCAAGCACAATAGGAAGCAGCAAAAGCCATGCATTGTTATGAAGATTTTTCACAAAATTTAATTGTTTCACATAAAAGAAACCCATTAACATTTTTTAAGACACAAAAAATATCCCAGTTTACAGAAATGATTTTATTGACCAAACTGAAGAATTAATACCTAAAATAAAACTTTCAATCAAGCAACTATCAACAGAGTTGCAAATCCCTGCTGCCCAGCGTCACCAATATTAAAGAGCTGCATATCCCACACCCTCTCACCACAACCCAAGAACACCTACTGCTAAGTGTGAGCAGTAAAATATTTTTTTTTGAAAAAAAAAATAAAAGATAAAAATTAGAAAGAGAGAGACAGAGAGATACCTTATAGAATGGAAGTGGAAAGCTGAATGAAATGATCAAATAAACAGGAACAGAAAAGACCAATGCTCACAACTTTACCAGTTGTGGCAGATTTATGTTTTACAGAAAACATTGCATAGAAAAAAAATACATATATAGATTTTGACTAGTTTAACAATTCCTCTCATTCCATGTCACCGACAAATACAAAGGCAATGCAGAAAAGAAAAGATGGTAATGCATTTAAGTAGTAAAGAGAAGCCTCAACTCTCAAGAATGATTTTTATTAATATCTCTAACATGCCCCTTCATGCAAAAGTTTGTTAGGGCTACCCAAACCTTATTCTAGAAAAGTCAGTGCAGCAAGAATATTTTTTACTAGCATCTCTACCATGTCAATGACCAAACTCCTCCAAAAGCTTAAACTGTTAGAATCAAACTCAAGAATAATTTTTATTAACATCTCTACCACCTTCTGTCAGATCCACAAATGACAAATGGCATAGGTTGGGGAAATAGAGACATAATTACATACTATTAATGGTTTGGATGGTAATGGATATCACAGGTTCTAATGGTTTTCCGAATTTCAAATGATAAGTTTAGCATGCAGCGTGGAAACATGAGTTTTGTCCATCTGAAGTCTGAACAAAAAGGGAAAAGGTATTCACTCCTCAGATATTCATCAATCATCATGATAAGACAAAACTACAATTTCCTAGCGTCCAAAGACTTTTAAGAAGTTTCAGTGTTAAAGATAGATTGATCATTAATAATATAACAAGACTTCAAATTATTCCCATCTCCTTCAACAAAAATGAAGAATTTCCCTTAGAAAATGCATCAGATTGCCCAACTAAACACAACAAGCTCACTCACATGATAACCAAAATGAAAGTAAAGTTGCTCAACCAACACCAAATATTAGATATGCATATAACAAATTCTTTACTACACTTTTAATGGAAATGAAAAGCATAAAGGTCTGAAATATGTGTTACATTCGGTTCATTCAAAATTAATTTTAAAATATGTATTAATCTTAGTGACTGAGACCATAGCCATATTGTTAACATGCTGTGCGAGAAGAGAGTATGGTGCCTGAAAGTGAAAGGTTGACAAGAGAAGCAGCAAAAGTGAACTTAGTGATCAACCATAACCATGTATGTTTTGAGTTCATAAACAAGGGATAGGAACCCAAAGGACATCTATAGGAAACCCCAATAACTACTCTAAGTTTATTCAACTTTTATGTCTCTGTCATTTAAGAACTCTTAACGCAAGATGTAGTTTTCTTTCAAGTCCCTGTTATGATTTCCCTGCGGAAGTAGGTGAGGCAGCATATGCTTTAGCTCATATTTGCTGTAGTTTTCCAAAAGTGTTAGTTTATTAGTGGATTTCCATATAGAGGAGTGAAAATAGATGTGACTCTGTTTTGCATTGAAGTATATCTATTATGTAATTATATTCCTAGGCAATCTTGTGTTTCCATTCAGTAACTATCTCATGATACTATTAAAAGTTGCTGATGCAAAACCACAGCCATGACTAAGAGTTGTTGAGAACGGAATTAAGTTTGGTGACCCCTATGGCTAACAAAACAAAGGCACCAAGAGACGTATATCAAAAGCTTTGACCTTAAAGAAGGTCAGTCAAGCAAGCAATTAAGCGTCTTCCTTTTAAATACACAGAAAACAAAAAATATCTTCAATTCAATATCATTAATCATCCTTTCTTATGGTCAATCAATATCTCTAGAAAAGTGAAACTTAAGTGATCAGAAACCAGATCATGTGCATTTGTTAGCTTGAAGTCCAAAGGTAAGAACCAGTCAGGCAGTCAGCTGATATAGCTCACATGGCATAAGCCTAGTCTTGAAGATTGAGGTAGGCTTGATACAGTTGGGTTTGATCCCTTCATTTTTCCCTCTCACCTTCTCCTAGGTCATAAACCTCCTACATATCTAAAAATAAATTTGTGAAAAATAACAATAAGCGATTGCTTCACTCATAAAATTCCAGGTAATAATAGAATTCCGCTTGGTCACCATCTAACGCTTCAGTTTTACAATTTTAGCAAACACTTTGATTAGTATGTTAGACCATATCAATTAAATCATTCTTAAGCCTCTACTAAACAACATAAGAGAAGGTCATTCACTTGGTATCAACTCTTCATAAATACACTGAATTTCAACACAAGGAATAACAGACTAGACATTTTCCTATTCAGTTTTGTTATTCCTTCGATGATCTCTCTTCACCCTCACTAAGTTCAGTTTCAAATGACAAGTCCGTTTTATTTGATGTGTATGTGTCAGCTTTCCACAACTGACATCATTAGTCAAATCACTTCGCAATTCAAATTAAGTTAGGAATTGGATTAACAAATAAATCACTAATTACACCAACAAGTGTTTGGTGCAATGGGAAACAAGCTGCACTCCAGGTTGAGGGACCTAAGTTCAAGCCCTAAAGTCGACACTGTTAGGAGGGTTTTAACTGTTCGCTCCCGGCCCCAATGAGATTAGTCCTCGCCTATACCTTTAAACGGAGAGATGGGGGATACCCATCATTTATACGGAAAAAAATAAATCACTAATTCCGAAAATGGGAAATCCAAGAAGGAAGAAACAGAAAATAAAGTTAGTGTAGACAAAAAAAAAAAGCAACAGGAAGAAGCATGGGTTAGTTTTCTACGCAATCAAAGTTTTCATCAGAAAGAATTAACTACAAATCTCAAAAACAGATATCAGTAGCAAAGACTGACCAATAAGAGAGCAACGGTAGCCTGAACAAGTTGTTGAAGTAAAACACCCTTCACCACTGCCGAAAGTGGCACCAAATTCTTCTCATCCTCTTCTCTTCTAGAATGCAATCGATAATTGTCTAAAGGTGGTAGCAACTGATAAAATCCAGCATATATCCAATAAAGCACAATAGGGGCAAACGTGCCCATCACTTCGTCGCTCACATAGGCCTCCCAGAAAACCATTATAGTACTCCAATAATGTACGAGTGAAACAAATCAATTTCACGCGAGTAATAATTAACCTAGCCCCCCCAAAAAACAAACTCGCGAGTCAAACTCGCATTACAGAAGAAGAAGATCTAATATTCAAATGAATTCTCCCTTCAACCCCTGTCGAAGAAAACGAAAATTTAGATGTATTACAACAATCCCAATTCGTAAATTCGTAAATAATCAGTTAATCACATTGACAACAGAAAATCACCTGAAATTGAAAAACACGCGAGGCAACGAAGAGAAAAAACCCAGGATGATGATACCCAGATGATGAAAAGTGCATTTGGAAACTCAGATCTAGGAGTTTGTTTGGATGGATAAACAGTTGGGGTGGTGACAGTTGTGAGATTCCAAAAAGCTTGAAAAAGTTGATGTTGTTTTTCCCTTACTTGGATTAATTTTATTTTTTTCTCTTTGGGTTTCTTTCTCCCTTCACCTTCTTCTTCTTCTTCTTCTCAAGGGAGAGAAGGAAGAATCGTGTTTGGGAGACAAGAAGAAAATGATTGAGGTATTTTCTTTTCTCTCTTTCCATTACCTTTCTTTTTCAACTCGCTTTTCTTTTTGGCGGAAGGGGTAGTGATATTTCCAGCTTGGAATAAAGATTTGAATTTTGACACATACACGTGCCTGCGTTGAGGATTTCATATACAACATAGCCATTAGCGAAGACGAATGGCCATAGATTGATTACCACACTATCCCTTCAATCACGTACCCTTCACACTTGAAAGTTTGAAACATGCACATAATTATCATCCCCAACATGGGTTATTTGAGTAAATTAAATTGCACTTCATTTTGATTAAATTATGATTTATTTTTTAAAAAAATTATAAACAGTATTCTCAATAACCTCAAGAGGTGAGTTTTAAATTTCAATTGTATCCTTAAAACTAAAATGTTTAACATTGATGATACAATCAATCTGAAAAAAAACTTTGGGGGTACCAATAAAATTGATCATATACTTTGAGAGTATTAAGAGTACATTTATCGTGTGAACTAATAATCTACTTCTTTGATAAATATATAGGTCAAAGGGCTATTTTGATCCTAAATGTATGCCCTTATATTCATTTTGGTCCTTTATCATTCAAAATGTTTAAATTGGTCTTAAATGTCGAAAAAAGTTTTCATTTTGATCTCAAATTATTGAATTTGATCATATTTTTCTCATTTCTCATTTCAAGTTCAAAAGACTTGTTAAGAGTAACTCATAACTTTGAATTCGTCGTATTCGAACTTGAAATGAAAGATATGTGATCAATTTCGCTTGTTTTAACGTGAACCGAGCTATCTACTTTCGGGATTGATATGACCTCGTTTGTTGACGGCTTCAATTGGATAGAGAAAGTACTCTTTAAAAATAATATGTAGCTCTGAATTTATTACGTTTAAACTTGAGACGAGAGAAATATTTAAGATTAATTTGAATATTCTTAAAACATAAAGGACCAAAATGAAAATTAAGATATACATTTAGGATCGAAATGACTATTTGGCCACATATATATATATATACATATATATATATATATATATGTTGTTTTCTACTGATATCATTTATTAGAGCTAACTTTATTCAAATTATTCTTGAATATTAAATGTATAAATACCTTTTTTAATGGAGATTCAAAGCTAGGCACCGAGCTAACTTTAGTGATGGTGCATTATTTGTAATTTAAAAAGAGGACATGTATATCTCAAAATGGATCTACAATTTTACGTGAGACTTTTTTTTTTTTTAAATGCACCCTGGTATCATGTGGTTAGGATTGGTTCTATTTTGGTACTCTGAAAGACAAAATTTGACACTCGACTACCCTAAGGTTTGCGTCGTTAGCACTTTGGTACCATGTGGTTATTTTCCATCAAGATTTAACAGAAAATTGTTAGCACTTTTGCAAAAATTACAAAATGTCCCCAAATAGTTTCAAGATTTTAAAAAAATGTCCCTAGATCATAATATTTGAGGATTAAAATGAAAATTATAACAAAACTTTGGGGTCAAAATGTAATTTTGAAAAATATTAGAAAAAGAATAAAATTACATATTAGTTGAATTACAAGTTCTTTCTTATTAACAACAATTCAATTTTGTTAACAAGTTCTTTCTCTAGTTGAATTGTTAGTAAACAATATCAAATTAGACTTCAAAAGTGAATGGTCCAATCATTTTATAATCAAATGAGTAAAGTTTGTCATATCTCTCTCGTTTCAAGTTCAGATGCTATGAGTTCGAAGCTGCAAATTAGTCTTGACGAGTCTTTTATTTATCCAATTGGGGGTTTTGGATCATCAACAAATAAGATTAAATCGAGTCCTAAAGTAGGTTTGTCACCAATTTTTAACTTTTTGATACAAACTCACATTCGAGCTCGATTTAACCTTATTAGTTGACAGTCTCAATTGGATATAAAAAAAATTCATCAAGAGTAACCCTTAATTCTAAACTCATTGCATAAACTTTACTTGTTTGACAATGAAAAATACGACCTATTTTTGAAGCTCATTTTAACCTTGTTTATTGATAACTCTATAATTGGACAAAGAAAGCGTGCCAAAAACAATACGTAGGTCCAAATTTATCACAATCAAACTTAAAAAAAAAAATGATTATATTCAATCGTTGAGACCCAAAAGTGAGAAAACTTATAAAACTAAAATTACAACAAACAAATATAAAGGACTTAATTTCAACTTATTTTAAACATAAAAGATCAATAATTTAATTTAAAATCTGTTTTAAAAAATATTTTTTGTATATAACAAAATTAATAAAAGTGCTTATGTCAAATAAAGTATTCTCGTCTGATCTGATTATTTTTTTATAAAGTACTACTATAAAATAAATGCAACTTCATCGTATATTGTACTGTCAAATAAGATTTTATCCATGATTGGGACTTATGAGGCTTCTTTGAATGCTTGGTCAAATTGACCAGATACCCCTGAGTTTTAGGTCTAATACACATAACACCTCTAAATTTTGAATTTGTGTAAATATGACTTCTAAGTTTTTAATTACATGCAATTAGCACCCTTCTATTAGATTTCTGTTAATTTGGTCTATTAAATTCTACATAAGCAAGGGTATAATAGTACTTTTATTAAAAATTCTAGGTCAAACTCTTATTTTGGTCCCTCAAATTTGTTAAAAATTTTGTTTTGGGTCCGTCAAGTTTCCAAAGAGTTCCACCTTTAGTCCCTAACTCTTTTCCATCCATTTGTTTATGTTAAAAAAAAGGATAAAGTGGTTTATATCCCCCTTAAGTTTTATTTTTTTTACGTTAAGGTCATTTTTCTTTTATAATAAGATCAAAACATAAGAAAAAATAAACAAATGGACGTTTTAATCAATTTTGCCCAAAATTAAAAAATAACACAGTCCCACAATCCCTTCTTCG
The DNA here is from genome assembly GCA_003254925.1 of Chamaecrista fasciculata. Taxonomy (NCBI): domain Eukaryota; kingdom Viridiplantae; phylum Streptophyta; class Magnoliopsida; order Fabales; family Fabaceae; genus Chamaecrista; species Chamaecrista fasciculata. The sequence goes on from QANZ01005638.1 coordinate 64,737, forward strand.
TCCGACCTCCATTGTTAATCCTCCAAATCCAAACCCTCCTCACCATAAACACCACATCAAGCCCTAAATCTTCACTTCCCAAATTCACGCCTTCTTCTAAACAATCTTCTTCCAAATCCCTCTCTTCATCTTCCTCTTTACTATTCATTGGGAGCATTGCCCACACTAACCAGATCTCCATCAAACACTACGCCCACCTCGCCTCCAAGCTCACTGAAGATGGGAAATTCTAAGATTTCGAAAATATTGACCCCCAATATTTTCAGAAAATTACAAATAGGTCTCTAGATACATATTATCTAGGGACTAAAATAAAAACTTTAAAAAAACTTGGGGTTAATATGTAATTTTTGAAAAATTTGTTATGGTTGAAACTAAAAAATAGCTCCAAAGGTTACCAAAGTGTTAATGGAGAATACCACAGGGTACCAAAGTGTCATTTTTTAAACCACATGGTATCAAAGTGAAATATGATAAAACCACAAGGTACCAAAGTGTGATTTACCCAAAATTTTAAGGACTAAAACAATAGTTTATATAATTTATAAACTAAATTATTAATTTACTCAATTTATTAAAGACATTTGTATCTTGTTTAGTATCGTAAATCACTATGATTATGTACGATATTTTAATATACTTTAGAGTTTTCTGACATTTTCTCTTTTAC
>QANZ01005649.1:0-23220 GCA_003254925.1 Chamaecrista fasciculata
AATTTATTTTTAAATTCAAAAGAATGACAGATAATGGATTTTCATCAATTCAGATGCAAGTATTTGAATGGAAATGTTTGTATATTCATACTTCTATCCAGATAATACATTGCTAACCTTTTTGAGCTATTGGAGCTTCATTTTAGTGTATTTCTAACTCCATTGATTTTCTCCACCAATTTCTACGTATTTGCCCTGCAAAAACGAATTAATAATGAAGTATCTCCTTAATTCAAAAAATACTTTGTAATGGTAAATTAATAAGGATAAATTACACTTTTGTACCCTATGATTTGACCCTATTTCACTTTGGTACCATGTGGTTTGAAACCTGACACTTTGGTATCTTGTGGTATTCTCCATTAACACTTTGATACTCTTTGAAGCTATTTTGTAATTTTAACCAAATTTATCATTTACAATATCTTAATTGGTGAATTAATATGTTAAATATCTTTTGCTTCGAATCTATTTACGTACTAAGCAATTTCATTGTTATTTTCATCCCCTGCTATTAAGGTTTCAAGATTGGTATTCTTTTCTCAGAACATTTAATTCTTGCTATTTCTTTTGTGTTTATTTCTATGATTGTAGGAAAGATTTGATAACTACAAATTTCTCATATTTGTAGACTTAGTTTTCGAAACACTCATTCCATTCCATTCCAAACTTTTTCTATACCATACTATTTTTATGCATATTATATTTTTGATACCTTAATTAGTGGTTGTAGGTCATGTGATAATCCCCAATTGATATTGCAATGTTGTACCTGAAAAAAAAATAATTACCCAAATTAGAATGTAGATTTAGTTTAGTCAGGGACGAGGACGGGGAGGGAAAAATTTGGCGGGGTGGGGACGGGCCACGTCCCCGCCCGTTATGGGTGTCATCCTTAAGACCAACTGACTATTGAATTTTTAATTATAACAGAGACCCTACTATTTATCTATGTATTTCAAATGGATTTTTAAATCCTTATTTCGCTAATATTGTTCTATTTTTCCTTTATTATAAATAAATTAAATTAAATTGATTAATTATCTATCATAACTTATATATATTATTATATGTATCTATGTAATGATATAAGGATTCTTCCAATGATTTCGATTATATTCCTTATTTTATTTTATTGAATTTTGATTCATCAAATTTCTAAAATGCTAAGCTAAATGTCTCTAACTCTTTTACATCTTCTTTTTATGTTACAAAAAATAAAATCAAATATAACATCGATCATATGACAAATTTACTTTGTTAAATTAACATCTTTTCAAAAAAGATAGTAAAATCTTATATATTTAATAAAAAAACTAGATGAGGTGATGATTTTTTTTTGTGTAACATATTTTCTGATAACTAAAATTAATTTATAATTATAACAAATATGTAGAAATAACTAAAAAAGTACAATGTGCCACCGTGGTTCACCAAAAAAAATTAAAAGTACAATGATAACATATTTTTGTTAATATATAATTGCATAATTTGTTAAAATTTATAGATAATAGTCTATATTTAATAAACTTAAAAATCACACGTGGAAGTCCACGGGGTTAAAATATTTTTTTGGTGTAACATATTTTATGATAACCAACAGTATTTGAGTAAAAAAAATTAAAAACATAATGTTAAGATATATTTTTTTCATTTTAATTGTATAATTTGTTATAATTTATTGATAATGATTTATATTTAATAAAACTTTAGAATCACCCGTGGAATTCCACGGGGTTATTGAATCGTAATCGTTTATTAATTTTGCAAATTACGCTATGTCACCTAATTGTTATGTATTTAATATTTTTGTAGACATCATTTCCACCTCATAAATTTAAAGATCCTATCTGTAATATTTACCAAAATCTTTATGTAAATATATTTACCAAAATCTAAAGAACCACCCGTGGATTGACACGGGGTTAAAACTAGTTGGTTATTTGTTGAGGAAAAGAGTTGATCGAGATTATTTGAAAATCAACTCTTGGAATCTCGAGATAGCAAGAGACACTAATAATGATCTTTATATATATTCTATAATTTTTCGATCCGCTTTTAATTTTATGATGAAATCAGTGGCCTCTACAATCATGAAGTTGACTTCTCTTCTAATGAACATAAAGTATAATAGTAAATGCTTTGTTGACAACCCCAAGATCGGTGATAGTTTTCATTCTCTGAATATTGTCCACATAAGATCAATTATGCATTTAATTTTTCTTGAAAGTTCAACCATTTTACTTTTTTCTTCATAGGTTGATGCTTTGAAAAAACAAGCACAAATCAGTGTTTCATATAATATTGCGTAGTATGTTTTGAATTTTGAGATTACTTTATTGTCTTTTTATGTCTCAATTTATTTTCTTTATTATTATTATTATTTTCTGAATTAATGAAGTCTCTATAAATATGTAGACATTGATAACTTAACTACCTTGTGCATGTTTTATATACATTAATTTGTTGAGAAAGATGCCTTCTTAGGATATTTGTTCTCTTTTGAATAAAAAATTATTGTTGTACATTCGTTCTTAGATGTGTTCAGAAGGCTTTTTCTTCCCAACTTTATTAAATTATGAACAATCTGGTTAGTGCATTATCGACTGGGAGGATTGGAAATCATTCATAGTTTTCATCATTAAAACACACACACACACACAAACATTTGGCAATACCATGGGATTTTAGTTAATTGCAAAATATTCCCGTTTACATTTTTTGTTTTGATTTTCACCCGTGCTTCAACTAAGGGTAACTTTATTGCCTTTCTTGGCTTTAGTTTTGACTTTTGACTCAATACAAAAAGGTTAAAATATACAGACACCCCTGAGTTTTAGGTTGAGTGTTGATAACATTCCTGAATTTTCAATTTGTGCAAATAGGACCCCTGAATTTTCAATTACGTGCAAATAACACCCTTAAGTGCCACATCAGTGAAGGTATAATAGTAATTTTATAAAAAAATCTAGGTCAAAGTCTTATTTTGGTCCCTCAAGTTTACTCAAAGTTTCGTTTTGGTCCCTCAAGTCTCCAAAAATTTCTACCCTTAGTCCCTCTTCGATTTCCAACTAATTTTTCTCATAATTAAAAGAAAAAATGGTTTAATTTGTGCATTATAGAAAAAAAAAAGGTTTAATTTTGATCCTCCGCCGATGACGGCGACCCGGAGGTTCCGACCCGAGATCTGAGGGCTGGATTTTGCGGTGTTGGTGGTGCTGGCGGCGACGTGGGTGTAAACTTGAGGGACTAAGGGTAGAATTTTTTGGAGACTTGAGGGACCAAAACGGAACTTTGAGTAAACTTGAGGGACCAAAATAAGACTTTGACCTAGATTTTTTATAAAATTACTATTATACCCTCACTGATGTGGCACTTAAGGGTGTTATTTGCACGTAATTGAAAACTCAGTGGTCCTATTTGTACAAATTGAAAATTCAGGGGTATTATGTGCACCAAACCTAAAACTCAGGGGATGTTTGTGCATTTTGACCATATAAAAAGCATTGACAGTTTCAAAAAGCATCCGCAGTTTCAAAGAAGAGAAATTGCAAGTTCAAGTTATCAAGTATAACTCATTTGTCAGTTTTATATCTTAAGGAATTAATCATAGAAAATTTTTAACTTAATGAAGTTATGGTAATTTTAAGTTTTGATCCCTTTTAATTATATTTCATTTGAAAATATTCTTCTCGAACAGTTCAACCATGAAAACTAAAAACTATTATGTCTCCCGCATTTTCATACACAAACACATATATATACTAAGGGCTTTCCATGTCTTAACGAGTACAGAAATATGTATGTAATGTTTGATTTGACATTTGTAGTTATTCAGTGACTAAATAGTATATTTTTATTATTCAAGGACAAAATCGTTAGAAGTGTGAAAATTAAAAGACCAAATAATAAGTTTTCACTTTCTTAAAATCCATTTGCTACTTTCTCTCTCCCATAATCTATATGGTTAGCCAATTATCAAGTTCCACATGTTTATTTCTTTGATTTTAATAAATTTTAATTAAATTGTTTTTGACTAACCATAAATGTTCTCACACATATAATATAGTATAGATATACTAGGGACTTTGTGTGCCCGTATGTATGCAAAATTTGAAATAATTTAATTAAAAATATATAACAATGACATTGAAGAATCAGTCTATATAAATACATCAAAAATTGTTTGATAAAATTAAGAAAAGAAAAAAATGAAAAAAAATATAAAAAGAAATTATTAAATTTAAATTTTAAATTAAAAGTTCATTTTTTTTTTTGTAGAGAGAAAATTATTCTTATAATATTATGATTGAAAATTTAAGCTACCAAGTCACTAATGGTGATTTTAATACTGTGTAAGATTTGAAATAAAAAAAACAAGGGCTTGAATGATAAGCTTGGAAGGATAACGTACATGCCATGACATATTGTTTCTGGAATGCAGTTTTTTATTTCCTTGTGTGTACTGCGGATTGGAATGCGTAGCATGGAATTTGGATTGTGTGTGATGAGAACCTGGGAGTGAGAACGTGAGATGAATTTTTTTAATTGATAAAACTTATATCAAGTTTCTTATGTACTTGCTATCAAGTTCCACTAATCAAGTCTTGATTACATTCTCTCTCTTCAATGATTCGTCATGCAAAAGGTGGTGTTTAATATTCTCTCTCTATCATGATTGGTCATATATAAAATTTTTGCCACGTGTCAAATGTTGATTGGAGAACTTGATAGCAAGGATGTAGGGAACTTGATGTAAGTTTTGCCCTTTTTTAATATGTCACCTTTTTTTTGTTGACGACGCCATGGTTCTATGTCAGGCTGATAGAAGAAACTGCTTTGAACTGGTCAAGATCCTGAACATGTACACGGTTGCTTCGGGTCATAAAATCAATATCTCTAAATCTGATATTTTCTTCAATAAGGGTTGTCCTCCTAATATTAAGTCTGATCTCTCTGCAACTTTTGGGCATGAATATCATCGAGGGTATCTCTGTTTACCTTGGGATTCCAGGCCAATGGGCAAGGTCCAAATGCCAATCTCTTAGATGGATCAAAGATCGTGTCTGGAACAAGTTACAGGGTTGGAAGGAAAGTCTTCTGTCGTCAGCAGGGAAAGAGGTCCTCATTAAGGCGATTATCCAAGCTATTCCATCTTATGTCATGTCCATTGTGAGATTCCCTAAAGGCTTTTGTAATGATTTGTCTTCTATGGTGGCTCGGTTCTGGTGGTGCAACAAAGATAAGGGTAGAGGAATTCATTGGATTCATTGGGATAAGCTGACCAAAAGCAAGTCTATGGGGGGCTTTGGATCCAAAGATTTTGAAAAATTCAACACTGCTCTCCTAGTCGTGATCTTGGAGTTGGAGAAGCTTCCTTCATGGTCGTGATTTTCTGAAACGACACAGAAGTTGGGTGATAGGCAATGGCAACTCTGTTAAAGTCGTGGGTGACAGGTGGATAGGTGATGGCCAGTGTCTCTATTCTGGAAATGTGGAGATTCAAAATATGTGTGTTGGGGAGTTTATCAACCGGAGTACAAACAATTGGGATGTTAGAAGGATCAATGAAGTCTTCCCCACTGAGACTACTAAAGCAATCTTGGCGGTTCCGATTGCAGCTGAGTGTGAGGATCGGTTTGTCTGGCCTTATGCTAACAATGGAGATTATACTGTGAAGACGGGATACCATGCTCTCATTGCTGAATCATCCAGTTCTCTGCCGTCTACTAGTTCAGGTTTGCTTGCTGACAAAGCCAGTTGGAACTCTATTTGGTCGGCTAAAACTGTCCCCAAGGTAAAATCCTTTGTTTGGAAGCTGTGTAGTGATGCCATTGCATCTAGGGCCAATCTGTTTAGGAGGAGGGTCATTTCTAATGGTTCTTGCTGCATATGTGGTAGTAGGGATGAATCTTCCCTTCATATTTTTACCAAATGCCCCTGGGTTGTTGCTTTCTGGTTTGGCAGTATTTTTCAGTGGGACATTAAATCTGAAAATCCTCATGAGATTAAAGGTTGGATTTTCTCTAAAATTCTCTCTCTCATCAACTGTGGGGATGATTGTGATGAAAAATTATCGTTGTTCTTCTATCATCTTTGGTCAATTTGGTTAACTCGTAATATGTTCATGTTTGATGGTAAGAAAATTGACCCGGTGGTGAGCTTAGAGGATGCTAGACGTTCGTGTAATGAGTTTTTGGAAGTTAATCTGAAGGATGTGTCTTCCCCTAATACTGTCTCTCCATTCATGCCTTTGCAACCTAGATGGTGCCCCCCTCCTGAGAATGTGATGAAGCTACACGTGGATGCTGTTGTTAATCTGAAACATAGTTATGCTGCTATTGTGGTTATTGTGAGAGATCACAGTGGGGCCATGTTCACAGGTATCACCAAGAGATTTCATTGTGACTGTGTTGTTAGGGCAGAAGCTGAGGCTTTGCTGGAAGCCATTAATCTTGCCCACACTTTGGATCTTCGCTATGCTATTTTTGAAGGTGATAACTTAATGGTTATTAATGCGTGTAAAGGAGTTGATCCTCCTTGGCAAGCTTTGACAGTTTTCAACAGTATTTATAATCTCCTGGACGAAGCAACTTCTTTCTCTTTCAGCTGGATTCCAATGCGTTTGAATATGGTGGCAGATTGGGTGGCCAAAATTCTTTGAAGTGCACTCTGACGCCGGCCTAGTCTTGGCTTCCCCCGGTGGAGCTTCGTTCTATTATCTTAAATGACATTTTGGTCCTGCGTGACCAATAGTGTGCTTTTGTCCCTTTGGTTTGTTTTCCAAAGTTGTTTGTGAGTAGGCTGTGTCTGTTAGCTTTCTTTTAGCCTGTAATTCTCACTGTTTCCCGTTTTGTTCTCTCTGCATTGTCGTGTAGGCAGTGTTTGTTGCCTTGCGGGCTTTGTTCTGGCCTCTAGCCGCTTCTTGTAAGCCTTTTGGCATTGATCAAAAAAATATATATTTATTTTTTTTATTATATTTGAAATTATTTATTTTATAGTATAGTTTTAAATGATCGACAGAAGACTCCTCAGTCATATATAATACTAGGGGCTTGGCGTGCCCTAACGGGCACGCCAATATGCATATAATATTTGAATTGATTTAAAGTTAAAGATTATATAAAATTTTTATATTGATAAATGAGTAAGTCTGAGACCAATTTGAAATTTCTTGATACATTTGGGACTAATTAAAAATTTTGACTTAATGAGAATGAACATGAGTGATTTTTTTTTTTACATAAAAATGAACGTGGGCTAGCTAGAGAAAAATGAGTGATTTTTTTTTTCTTTTTTAATTTTTTAATTTAATAATTTTAACCATAAGGGGTGAGCCATATAATATAGTATATATATATATATATATATAATATTTGTGTTTAACTAGGTTTAATTATTTCAATTAAAAAGATTAAAATCAAACAAGTCAAAAGTAAAAATTATCAAAATAATCTAGTAACTTAAATGTAGATAAATAAAGTAGACAACGAATATTTACAGATAAACCATGATTAAAATGAAACATTTCTCAAATGTTATAATTTAAGAAGTATTACCGTAGTGTTATGAAATTTGAAATTTGTTGGCTACAAAATTCAGTTATTAACTTACTACACTATTTTTTCATCCTTAAATTTCGGAATTTGGCTTAAAATCTAATTGTCTTGTAATTCTGATCCCTCTTATCAATATTACGAGGTTCTAAATTAGCTTTGGAAATTAATTGCCAACTCCTTTTATTGTAATTTTAATCCCTCTTATCTCTGAATTGGTCTGGTCCCGTTTGAACGATGAATAGATTCCAGTTTCACCAGAACCAATGCATCAATTAAAATCATGCATGTGTTTTAAATTGTTTATAGAATAGCAATTTCAATTTAGAATTTTACATTAATGGTTTATAATCTTCAACTTAACTACGAACGGTATTCAACAAACAACACATTTTACGCAATTGGGCCGACAGTGCATTGATAAACATTTGAACAGACTAAGTTATCACCAATTTGAAACAATCAAGAGAAAAACCATTTCCTAAACTGGAAATCATAGTATTCATTAACCATTTCATAGAAAATGAAGAAAATTTTCATCTCCCTAAACAAACTAAGGACATAAATTTATCTCAAAAAACAATGCAACTGCCTTACGCCATAGATAAGTTCTCTTCTCTTAGACACCAGAATATCCTGAGAATCTGCAAGGACGAAAATAAAAGGCGAAATAAGAATAACACAATAGAAAGAAATTTTCGGGTCTTAAAACATATGACGCAGTCACACATGAGAAGTAAACGAGGAATGAGGCTCAACATCAATAGCTGTTGCATAATCTCATAACCCTATTTTAGAGACCAGAAAAAAAATACTAAAACCACGTAAAAGATTAGTTTACATAAACACACGGAGGATCAGTATTTTTTTTTATCTCAGCTCCAAGTACAAAACTTTTACCAATCAGAAAGGAAAGTGGGAAGTAAGCAATATCCAAATTAATACAAAAGATGAACTCCATCTCTGAAGTACAGAACAAGTGTTAAAGCAACCGACACAACACTCTACTATTATGGACAAAATTAGCAAAATCACATCATAAGAAAGCATTACTTTGACAACAGCAACCAACGAAATTATCTCAAGTTCAAACCAGTTTAAACACTCAAGTTCACTTTCAGCATTTAATAAAACTAAACTTCTATTGACATTAATATATGAATAAGTCAGCCTTCATCAATTGCAAAGACCCAGATACTTATTAAAAGAAAAAATGATAGTGTACAAGAAAGTTTGACAAGGATCAGTAAATGTTAATGATTACCTCAAATATTGCTTGGATACATGAAGACTCTAACCCTTGCACCCTGCACAGGCATCAAATCCCAAATGACTCAGAAAACAGAACAAAAAGCTATCTGAAAAGGTGCATCATTGCTATTTTTACCATTGATCTGGGTGGTAGATTTGACTTGAATTTGGCACGAACAACCCCGCTGTTACCATGAGGCCTGATAACCTTACCCCAAATGCAGCGATAGTGGCTTCCATTGTTCTTCACCTTGGCCTTGTAAATGTAAGCCATGCGCTTTCCACAGTACCATGCGACCTCTTCCTTGGAGTTTACACCCTCAATCTGGATAAGTGACGTGTTTGGGTATTGGTTTGATTTCGACCTGAATTACGCTACCAAATTATTGCTAAAAAAACATAACTAATAATATACTCTGTATGCTAAAATTTTGGAAATAAACTCAAATATTTTATTGGTTATTGGCTAATCTTCAGGAAATCTTCCTTGTAACAAAACACATAACACAATGTTCAGAAAAAAAAAATGTAAAAGTAATTAGGGGGCGGGGGGAACATACCTCTTGTATCCAAGGATTGAACCTCTGACATAGAGTCTGATATACAATAAAGGAAATGGAAAAATGAGCATATTTCAAAAAAAAAATCTCCAAGAAACATGGGTAACTAGTTTTATGATTATCAAAAACAAATATGAGAATTTAGACCACAGGCATCATTTCAATTGGACAAACTTGGGAAAGAAATCAGAAGCAACCTTGCATCATACATAGACACAAATGTGCGTAACCAGATTCTAGCCATATTTCTTTTAAAATACCGTCAGTCTGGTTCCATTATCACTTATCGGAGTTTAGAAACTTACTCATAGAATTAGCTACCAAATAGAGGAACAAGAATAGGGCACATTTAGTATTAGACTCTACACACAAGTCGATTATCACTGTCAATAATAACTACTAGTAATATAGCTATTTGGGCATCGTTAAAAAAATCATAACCAATCCATATATCCACAATCTTCACGTGGTGTAAAATAAGGAGCTCGGCAAGCTCAAAAACACTAATTTTCCAAACAACTCGAAGTACAGAAAGCCTAAGGTAAGAAATGTTAGAAATCTTTCGTATCGGTTTCTCCATGTGCCGGAAAATCAGAACTCTAGAACTGCACTCACCATCAAATAAGAAATATCATAATAAAGGCAGAACCAAAGCATAAGATGGCTAACAGTCACAGTGCATGAAATCAAACACAAAACACACACACACACACACATTTTCATTATCAAAATGAACTGAGGAGATCCAGTTACAGTAACGGAAAACAGAGAAGAGGGAATAGGAATTAGATCAGAAACCTGACACGCTCTCCTTCGCGTCCCTTCACCATCTTCGGCTGTTTGGCTGTACTCCCTGGTTGATGTAGAAGCGGAGATCGGCGGGAAGCAACCCTGCAAGAATCGAGGGTTTTTGTGAAATGGAGGAAGCATGGGTATTTAGGGTTTATTTTATAAGTGGGCTCTCTTCCTTTCCATATGTTTTAGGCTTCGGCCCATTGATCTACTCATGGATTTACATGGGCCTGGGCTACATTGTTAGCAAGAAATTGTTTAGTGAGTTTAATAACTTCTTACCAAACAAAAAAGTAATCATTTACATAGTATTGTGTTCTAAATGGAAAAAAAAAAAAAAACAGTGTGTATGAGATTATATATTGGCAAAAAGAATGAACTTTTACCTATTGATTATTTTTTGTTTGAATTACATTTTTTTTTTTTTGAAAAGCATCAAAAGTCAAATTATATTATAAAAAAGCAAAATCACACTTAGAATCATTGTGATAACACAAATCTAATAATACATGAAACAGAATCTGTAAATAGTGTTGAACTAGAGAAACAAATAAAAGCGCAACTAATTCTATGTGAGAAGTATCACCAGGATGAAAATTATCACTTATCTTGGTGTTGCCAACATAACATTTACAATTATACTCCCGCATATCAGAAAAGTAGTTTTCTTCTCGAAGATGTCGTAAACTTCTCCATAAATTTGACATAGATCAAAAGCTTTTCGGCATAGATGCTCAGATCCGAGTCGATCTAGTATTAGAACAATTCTTTCATAAAGAAATAGTAGACCAGAAATAGATATGGAGAAAACCACCACTAATTTTGGAGAGACTGATCTGATTTATTGAAATGAAAATGCAAAACAATATAAATTATAAGGGAGGAATTGTATTTTTAGTTACAACTCCTCCCCTAAAACTGAATCTGAGGGTGAAAAAAGATGAATGGGAGAAGAAGAAATTCAGAGAAAACAGTTTGCGAGCGGAGCGACGATTTTTGGTTTCGAGAGTTTCTGTCAACTAAAAATCTAATAAATTGTTTGAATTACATATTGGAAAAAGATATTACATTGTTAATTTGATTTTTTAAAAATTTGCTACAATTAATTCAGTTAACATAAATACATAATTTTTTTTGTATAATTATAAATCTTTTCTATCTATTCCTATAACAATCTAGACAAAAATAATCTCATTCGAATCAGAATTAAATAATTAAAACACTATCAATCATATTAATTACTCGAACCTAGATTTCTAAAAATGTAGTCAGATGGACATAGGCAAAACGAACCAAAATGAAGATAATTGATACGAAATGGTGCGCAAAAATCATTTCCAGAATTCCAGTTTACACAAACACAATACGAGTTCGGAGAAAACAATAACCAATAAAAATGATAAGTCATATCTAAATCTAATGTTTTAATCAGTAAAAGTGGATAACTAAAAATTGAAAAGTAAAACAGCCATTTTGATCCTAAATGCATGCCTAATGTTCATTTTGGTCCATTTTGTTTCAAAATATTCAAATTGGTCATAAATGTTGGCAAAATGTTTCATTTTGGTCTCAAGTTATTGAATTTGGTCATATTTCTCTTGTCTCTCATTTCACGTTCAAAGAACATGTTAAGAAGAACTCGTGACTCTGAATTCGTCGCATTCGAATTTGAAACGAGGGAGATATGATCAACTTTGTTTGTTTGACTATGAAAATAGCAGTCTACTTATAAGACCGATTTGGTCTCATTTGCTGACGGCTCCAACTGGATAGAAAAAATACTCTTCAAGAACAATACGTAGCTCTAAACTCGTCATGTTTGAACTTGAAAGAATTCATATTCAATAATCTGGGACCAAAATGAATCATTTTGTCAACATTTTGGACCAATTTAAACATTTTGAAATTTGAAACATAATGGACCAAAATGAATATTAAAATATATATTTAGGACCAAAATGACCTTTAACGAATTTGAAATATACTTGGTCAGTACGGAAAACTAATTACAGGCTTTATTTATAATAATCATGTTGAAATTAATTAGTAATAAACCTTTATGTTTTGTATACTAACTTGTATAAATATATAAATGGTGTGGAATCACCTTTGTTTAAATAAACTAGTACTATAAAAGATAAATTACTAGTTCGTTAAAGAAACGAATCGTCTTGAATTATAATAGATAAATATAATTTAAGAATTTAGATATGCATATTATTCATAGTACAACAAAAACTCTTATATTTTAATTATCTTATAAAGTTAGAAAAAAGTACATAATTTTCTTTAACTCTCAATCTAGTTTATATTTTCCTCTTTAGTGTGGTTTGAGAATTTTATACAAATTTGAATGAAGAATTGTGAATTAGCTTAAGGAACATTTGTCATCAACATTGTGATGATGCCCAACCCACTACTGAAAGGAGCAGTGACATAATTTTGTTTATCCAAGTGGAAGAACTTACGATAAGGTTATATATTTTTACAAAATTAATTTAATTTTTTTAGCATGAGATTTATCCAAGTGGCTTTATGAATTGTGAAAATCATAATATATTTAAGGGTAAATTACACTTTGGTACCCTGTGGTTTGACCCTATTTCACTGTGGTATCTTGTGGTTTGAAACTTGACACTTTGGTACCCTGTGGTATTCTCCATTAACACTTTGGTACCCTTTGGAGCTATTTTGTAATTTTAACCATAANGACTTTTAAAAAATTTAAACTTGTAGACTTTTTTTAAAAGAGACAAATTTACAATAATGTAACAATTTTCTAGTTGATTGTACTGCCTAATAACTTTGGGATGAAAGATTTTAGTAATCTAGTATTTTCTCACTAACTTCATAATTTAAAAAAAAATAAACCTGTGATTCTTTGTTAAAGATAAATAAGTTTCTAGCTACTACTTAATTAACTACACTCTTCGAACTTGAAGATATGATAAAAGACTTTTGGGTTGAAAAATTCAGGATAATAAAATAAGTTATAATGCTTGTACTGCTGCCTTATAGGTCATTCAAAATGATAATATAGAGTCATTCGTTTCAAATCAGCTTCTGAAAAACAGAGAAGAGCACTGATACAAGGCATTGGAGACTTCACATGTGGAATTGAAGACTTTACATGCTGAGTTGGAGTCCACAAAGGCAGCTGAGGTGGAGGGAGACACGTCAGCAACTGAGTCTTGGATGGATGAAAGAATATCACGTGGGATGATCCTTCACCAATCCCAAGGGCCCAAAACCGTTATCCAGCTATGCAGGGTTGTTAGAGTTTTTCTGCTAGGTATTGCTTTATATTTCAATGAAAGGATGTATTGTAGGTTAAGTAAGAATTTGGTAAGACATTTGTCTTGGAGTTTTAGCACTCACTCGAATAGTGCCTCCTTTGTATTTTCCCATTTCTTCAGGGAATAGATATGAAAACTACAAAGCTGGATTAGGATAAATCTAACCTTGAGTTCACAGTAGAAGGCAGCTTCCGGCCAGTGGGAGTCGTCGGAACCTGCAAACGAGAATGCACAGGGGGTTCCCTGCGATTCTTCTCCGATGCTTAAGTTAGTGAGAGAAAGCTGGAGAGTTTGAATATTTTTAGAGAGAGAGAGTCGTTACCTTAGAAAGGCTCCCCCCTTTTCCTTTTATCCTCCTTCCCTTTTGTCTCATGTTCGTACGAGGTCTCTCTCTGAGACGTTAGGGGTGTACTCGGGATGTGTGAGGAAAAGGGGGTTGGTGTAGGTTTCTGCTTTTGACGTGACAGCTATCACTGCCAGGGTACGGTGGGATTTCCAACCTTCTCTCCTGGTTGTCAGTGATAGCCANGTGTCAATTTTCAAACCACAGGGTACCAAAGTGAAATAGGGTCAAACCACAGGGTACCAAAGTGTAATTTACCGTATATTTAATAGTAATAAATAACTGAATGAAACTACTTAAGATGATACATCATTATCAAACTTAACTATAAAATATAAAGAATGTGCAGTGTTCCTTCTCCTTTAATTAAAAACCAAGGAAACTAATTAAGAGCATGCAACTTTCTTTAATAACATGATCATTCATAAATTGAAAATTTGATGTTATTATATCAATTTAATCTCTCTCATTTAATTTTAATATTTCATATAATAATTTTAATTCAAACTCATTAAATAATTTTAAATTTTATGATGATTACATTTCAAATACAAGGATGGTGCAGAACCCCAACCCTAACCCCAGGACATTAATGAAGCTCCTCTTCTTTGTCAATGATGCAGACGTTCCCTAAATTAATCTAGGAACACTATGATTCTTGTCATAGACCCTGCTTTGTTCTTTTCAGTTGGAGTCTGACGAACTTAAAAATTAGCAATTAGGTCTCGTCCATGGCGTATGTCAGTTTCCATTTTCCATCTTTTTATTTCGGTCATGGCATACATCATCCAGTTTCCATCTTCCATGTTTTCATTCGTTTTCACAATATTGATAAATTATACATTGATCGAGTTTCTTCCATGTTTTCATTTCTTTTCACATTATTGATATATTGGACATCAACTAATTTTCCATTTTTTCATTTCTTTTCCTTTTCTTTTTAGTTCATCATTCAGTATTAATGCATTTTCTTTCTTTCCTTTCTGTTACAGCAGCAAAATATGATGTTTATAGTTATATTATGCAACTTATTTTGTGATTATTTTAAAAGTGAAAATAAACATTGTTGCCTTAAAAATGAAAAGTAAAATATTTGTTTGCAATATTCTGTTATTGTTGCCTTATGGCATGGGATTTGAGTTAAATGAGGCTCCTGATATCAAAGTAGGGTTAATTTTATAGTTTAGATGAGGATGGAGAGGAAAAAGATATTAATGGGCATTAATAAAGTAGAGTGAAGATGATATTAATGAACTGAGTTGATATGTTATTTGAGAGTTTTTAGTGAGGAAAGAAATGGACACATGATAATCTTGCTAAATTAATGATATTTTATCCATAAATTTGAAATAATTTTATACATTTTGGTCCCTAAATTTGTACTAAATAATATTAGGGTTCAGAAAGATCAATAATATTAATAAAATCATGGGGTATAATTGTCTTAAAAAATTTTAAAGTTGTCCACCCCATCCTTAGCCCCCCAATTTGGGGTGCCCAGGGGTGCTTTGGAGGCACCCTTTGGCACCCCTTGTTCATTCCTTTCCTCCTTCAAAAAAACATTCAAACAACAATTTTTAATGTTTTGTCCCTTTCACTCCTCTTCATTCTCCTTTTAACACTTCATCCAAACATAGCCTAAAAAGAAAGCTGAGTTGTGCATTTAATTTACTGTTTTATATCATCCATTTTCCACAATAGTACAATTTTTTTTTGGCGACAACAATAGTACAATTTGTTTCTAAGGCGATAGTATTACAAAATATGAGGTTAGTTTCGGTTTTAATCTCAAAATTTTTTTTGAATCCATTGTACCCTCAATATCTTAAATTTAAATCAATTATACCTTCATAATTGAGTTTATAGTTGACAAAAAAAAAATTGAAATACAATTAACACGAAAAATTAATAATACAATTGATTAAAAAAACTTAAAATAAAATTGAAACTGAATTCATAAAATATAATCGACCAAAATAAAACTTTAGAAATTCAATTAAAACTAATATCATACTTAATCTTAGTCTAATATAATCGACCAAAATAAAATTGACTAATATAATCGCTCTGTAACTTCATCTTGAGTCTTCTCTAACTCAACCCTCCATCTCCTCACCTACGCCGGCACCGGCAACGGCAACGGTAACGGTAACGGCAACGGCAGTCATCCTTCGCTTCCCGATCTTTCGCACCTCAGGTTACCTCCCGCTTATTTTCTTAATCTCAAATTTTGGATTTCGGATCTTCTTATTTCCGGGTTCTTTTCTAATATTCAATTTTATCTTGAGATCTTCGTTATTCATTCTTTGTGAGGTAATTCTCCGTTTATTTTTTTTTTCTTGTCTAAAATAGACTTATTTTCCTTCATATGCATATTTTTTCTTGTTAGATTATTTTTTTGGTGGTAGATCTGGGAAACATATTTATATGCTCTATTCTCAAATTTTTGTTGTAACATTGCCGTATTTTGCAGTTTGGCTTTATGTTTTCGTTATTTTATTGCAATCCCTTGGTTGTTGCGTTATGTTGTAGTAGGATTTGCGAATTGTTTCATTGTGTTCTGAAATGTAACTTTAATTATAGACAGTTAGACACCCAGAAAGGGCAAAAAGGGAGGGGAAAAAAGTTATGTTCTCGGTTGTTTTTTACTTTTCGATACTCAAAACTGAATTACTCAGTTCGAATATATTTGACATTTAAAAATGTTGCATTATGATACATTTCTGTGGAGGGGTTACTCCTTCATTCAAACTGAATTATGATACATTATATATTCGAACTAATTCAGATGAAAAATATGAGTTAATAAACCTTCAGCCTAAAAGAATTGAAGGTAGGAGTTGGTTCTGGAGGGCATTTTTTAAGACTCAATACCTTGGTTATGATTCCCCTTGTTCTCCAACAATCAGCATTGATGGAACCAAGTATTGGTTTCACTGTTTCAGAGTATTTATCAATTTATGAGTCCATAACATCTTCTTAAGGAGTCATCGCTATGATACTCTCTGTGACTGTGACAATAGAAGGGGCTTGAAGGATGACCATTTGATCATCAATGGTCTTCCTAAATGTAACTTCAGATTTTTTTTTTTTTTGTGTGTGTGAATGTTATCAGTTGATTTGCTGTTACATATGAAAGAGCAAGTGCAAATTACTCGTAACATGATGCTATTTTTAAGTCAGGTTAGCTTTTTTTACAATGCAGGGAAATGGGTTTGTGGACATTATTAGAGGGGTTACTCCTTCTTGCAAATGCACTGGCAATACTAAATGAGGATCGCTTTCTTGCTCCTAGAGGATGGAGCTTCTCAGAGTTTTCAGGTGGCAAGACAAAGTCTTTTAAAGGCCAGCTTATAGGTCTCATTTATGCAACCCAGTACCTTAGAGTTCCTCTCATACTTCTCAATTCCATCTTCATTATTGTAAAGTTGGTTTCTGGATGATGCTCAGCACGGTGAGGTCCATTCTTCTCTGTTCTATTTATTTTTCATGAGTACAGTTATAAGATGAAAATGAATCAGATTAGCATAAATTTGTGTGTTGAAGTCTCTGATAAGCTGTATATTTTCTAAAAGTCTTTTTTCTTCTATCATATACTATGTGTTAACTTCTGAATGACATACCAGCACTGGCCTTTATTTCTTTAATCAGAAACTGAATTTAGTTCACAGTTTTAGTAATCAGTAGTTTTCTACTCTCCCATGACCTTATAGTGGAAAAACACTGAAGTAATTGCTGGAAAGTGATTGTTTTTCAAAACTTACATTATTTAAACTGGAATCGACTAACATTGATATTTTTATATTTAGCAGGTAGGCCAATGGTGAAATGCAACAACCAACAATTAGAGTAGTAAGCAAGCCCCGGCATCCATCTAAAGCTTCTCTGCCTCCTCGCTTCCCTTGTGTAGTTTAAAGAAAAATAATTTTCTGGGGAAGTGAAAGCAACATGACAGTTTACACTATTTTTGTTTCTGAACGATTGCAGGTTATGGACCTTCTTTAAATTATTTCAGCAAATTAATTATTCTTTGTTAGTGAAATTTGGCAAATTTTATCTGTAGGGGCTTTTGATGTGTATCTTTAAGAGCTTCAGATCATCTTGTTTAACCATAGTGACATAAAGAATGAAATGTGGACATCGGTACTTTATCTAGGCAGTTGTCTTCAACTTTTTATATGTTAAATATTTGTTCGCAATATTCTGCTATTTATGCCTTATGGCATGGGATTTGTGTTAAATGACGCTCCTGATCAAGACTCAAAGGTGATATCAAACTAGTGTTGATTTATACCTTACATGCTAACTTAGAAACCTGAAAAAGAAACCCGAGTTGTGCGTCTAGTTTACTACTTTATATCACCTATTTTCGACAATAATACAATTTGTTTCTAAGGCGATAGTATTCCACAATCTTCCAAGAGGAAATACTTTCGTATTCATTAATCAAGGCCACTTAAGAACAAAATGAATTTATTCACAAGTCAGCAAAAAGGTGATACGTTTTAGAATCAACAGCAATGAGCCGTAAGGCTGCTATTGCTGATGCAACAGACATGGTGCCAAAGAAACAAACGTTGAGCCAGTGCCATAGCTTTTGCAATGATGTAAGTTTGTTCTTCTTTGCCACAAGATACATATGGTTTGCCAGTATAAAGGTCAGAGGAAACGTGCATATAGCTCCTGTGAGGCTTATGAAATCTCCAAGGAATGGAAGCATAGCTGATACAAATGTATTGAAGGCCAAGTATCCACCCCTAACCAAAACACGAAATGACAAATTCTTTATAGCCAGTGCGCTTCCAGTAACACCATATTTTGTGTCCAAAAACTCGTACATTGGACTTGCAAATATCTTCCAAAAGCATATCAAGAGAGAAAAATGAGTATAGTGAAAATATAATTTTAGGAGACATTATTTTGAGTACATTGTACTTACATGCAATGCAATGACTGACTGTAGAAAGGCTGCAACGTTGGCTGTGGCTTTCAACCAGAGTGGACCTTTGACATTATTCAGCAAATAGGATTGAGTGGAAGATCCATAAGCCCAGTATCCTGTAAAAATGACCAAATACAGAGGTACAACTCCAACGGTAAACTGAAAATACAGGGCTTTCATCATGTTCTTCACTACGGGCTGTCTGATCGTAGCCTGTTAGCATCACAACCATATGAATGTTAATTTACAGAGCATATGAAGAACTGAGGATATTTTTTTATAATGTTAAAAGCTCATCAATCCTATTTTACCTGTATCTCAGGAAGCATTCCAGTATTAAATGCGAACACAAGACTAGCAGATGCCGAAATTGTTGTAAATATCTTGCTTGTTGTTGAACCCGGAATGCTGTAATCTCGAGCTGGTGATTTCATACCTGATGATGAGCATTGGGGGTGATTAGTGCACATTGAGATGGTATATTTATGAACTGAAAGCTAACAATCATAAATTTAATGACAAGAGATGCAAATCCTTGAATTTTGAAAGTGGAAGAGGAAGACAATAATGAAGTAAACTCAAAATGAATTGATGTAGAAGATGCAAAAAGCTACCCCAGCCATCTGCTACAGCAGTGGTCAATCAGTAATGGATAAAATTCTCAACTGATTTTGCATCACAGAAAAGAGTCAACTATCATGAACACGATTAAGAGAATTTCTTGACACAGAATTTTTTAGGGGCATATAGTATGTTTGCACAACTTATGCCAATGAAAATTGATAGGCTTGGATCCAAATAGAATAAGAAAAAACAATAATGAAAGGAACATAGATATGTTTATTTCAGATGACACACTGATAGCAATAGTTTTCACCAAAATAAACAACCGATTCAGAGGTTGACAACAATTTGTCACATGATTAAATTACTCTGGCGCAGATAAAACAGATATGATGAGTAGTTACCATCTTTAAGGGACAGTGCAAATGCTATAACAATATATATAAGGCTGAAGACTGTTGAAAATCCCAGCCAAATTCTAAGAGCTGAAAGATGAGGAATGCATACAGCAAACATTGCACACACAAATCCAGCTATGGCAATACAATATGGAAGCTTCATCAGGTCATCATCCCTAAATAGAACATAGACAGCCTGCATCACAATGCATAGAAAAAGATTTTTTTCAAAAGGGATAATAAGATTGAGTCAGCATAGCATACTTGCACAAATCGAAAACACGACTGACAAGGATAGGTAGTAATGTCATAATCTTCAGCTCATCGAATATCAGAATAACTCAATAATTATTGGATCATTAACAAAATAGAACTTGTACAAATATTGAAGAATAAAGTACCATAAAATGAAATACTAAAAAGGGAAGAGGATAATAGTTTGCTTGAAAATATGAACAGGGAATGAAAGGCAGATAAACTTAGTCGGTTCACGAAAAAAAAAATGAAATTACTAATGAATACTTCAAGAAAACAATCAAATTCTTCCGTGAAGAAACAAGATTGAACTATCTCTCATGAAGAAGTCATTAAGTACATCAAATCTTATTGCATCAAGATGTGAATGATCAGGAAAGAAAGTCAGTCTTGCTTCTCAAATTTATCTTACCTTTAGAGCCGAACCGGCCAAAATAATATAGCCAGCATTTATCATGAAAAGGTTGACATATTGCAAAGCCCAAGTGAGAGAATAAGCTTTCCTACCTGCAATTATAATGAAGGAACACAATCCCATCAAAATAGGTCACTAGAGTTATTTTTCACTTGTAATTATCACTCTTCAACTTACCATATATATATCCAGCAAGATCCCTGTATCTAATATGCCTTTTTCCTCCAAATTCATGGAGCTTAGCAATAAGAGCATTAGCATACAGCGATATTGCAGTAGCAGCAATCAAACCAACGACACCATAAATCCAACCCAGGTGAACCATGATCGTGCCAGAGTATCCAAGTACATAGGCGCTGTTGATTCCGGTGGTGAGAACAAAACCCACTTGAAACCATGAATCTATGAATAAAAAAAGAACATATATGTATCTAAATCAGTGAGAATTAAGCATGTACTTGTCAAATACAACAATAAATCATTTCTGTGTGTACGTTTTTTGTTCTTCCAATTCGTTGAGCTCCAAATTCAATCACAATTCATATTCTACTCCGAATTCGACTAACTTTATCAAAAACCAAAAATGTCGATGAGTGATTGGAAAGCGAACCTCTGCTAATCTGATGGGCGGTATCGGGGATTTCAACGTCGACGACGTCTTCCTCATCGCGCAGCTTATAAGTATTAACCTCGAAGTCAGTGATGGCCGTCGGAGCTCGCTCGTTCACCACCGGTGGCGACAGGAGCGCGACGGCCTCCGGCCGTTCCTCCGCCGTCGAAATGGAACCGAAGATAGCCAGCGTGACGGAGCTCGGCAACCTCCTCCTTTATGTATTGTATATGATAATATATTCCTAATTCCTGCGAGGCAACACTCCACTCACATTCAATTCAATGATTCAATTCAAAGATTCAAAATCAACCCACCACAGATTATAATTAGATTCAGCAGCGGAATAAATAAAGAAAAAGAAGAAGAAGAAGAAGAATAAATGAATTGTCGGATCTTTAATTCGTTTAGGTTAATTATGTTGGGAGGGTGATGATTGCAGAGAAGCAGAAGAAATTAAATTGGTGTTTGTGGAGGTGGGCTCATCACATTTTAGATCTTTCTATTTCGTTTTGTCGATTTTCGTGCATTGCGTGCGTGCACTTCCACCAACTGCTCCCATGGGTCCCTCGTCTACGATCAAATTTGGGGAAGACACCAGAATGCGAAAACATGAAAGAAAGAAAGATACTTGCATATATATACATAATAATACATTCTTTTACAAAACAAAACACTAATACGAAAGTTGAAATATCTTCGTCTTTCTTTGCATATCCCAATTTCGTGTTCCTCCTTCTTTATTTCAATGCTTTTCCTTTGAATATAATTTTTCTTTTTCATATTTTTCCTATCTTATACAGTTTCTCTTTTTCTACAAGGTCGATCGTTTCTATAGTTTCAAGAACTGAAAGATACAAAATATTTATCTAAAACTATAAGAGATAGAGCTTTTTGATTCTTTTCTTACCAACACGTCTCTTTCCGTTCTTTTACTTGTCCCCACAAATATCTACCAGTCCTTCTTCCGTTCTTCCAATAGTTTCCTTAAATCTCAACACTGATTTTTATAAAATACAATCTTATATTTCGCAAAGTTTGCATAAACAAAGAAAATAGGCCATAAGGCCAAAGTTTCAAATTGGTCCCTTATGGTAGGTTTCAGATTGATCCCTTATTTTTCATTTGTTTCAGATTGGTCCTATATATTTTCATGATGTTTCAAATTGGTCATAAAAATACTTTCGAGATACAATTTGACTTCATTTGTTAGTGATCTTAACTAGGGATAAAAAGAACTCTTCAAAAATTAGCACATAGTTTCAAATTCGCCGCATTTGAACTTCAAACGAGAGAGATATGATCAATTTTACTTGTTTGACCGTGAAACGAGTTATCCATTTTTTAGACTCGATTTGATCCTGTTTGTTAATGGTCTTAAAATATTTGTCAAAAGAAACTCGTAATTCTGAATTTATCGTATTTGAACTTGAAATAAGAGATATATGACCATATTAAATACATTTAGGACTAATTTGAAATACTATGAAAATATATAGAACTAATTTGAAACAAATAAAAGATAAATAAATCAATTTAAAACCTACCCCATACATAAGGGACCAATTTGAGACTTTGGCCAAGAAAATATTATTTTTAACCTGATATATATATTCGAATAAATTTGAATAAGATTATCTATAACTCAGGTCAAAAAAAGAAATTATCTAAAACCAAAAGTGTGGCGTAAAAGAAAAGAAATCGGATTTGTATGATAAAAATGTTTGCCCTAAAAAATAGGGTTAATTACCTTATCTTTAATTTGTTAAGTTTGACTAATTAAAAAATATTCAATAATTAATGTCTATATAATCAAGTTTTGATAAAATATAATTTATAAAATAATTTATAGTACATACAAAATGTTAGGTAGTAACAAGTTAACAATTAATTTATTTCCGTATTGTGGGTCGACTCGTACGGTGAAGACATTATTGAGCAGCTAACTAGCTAGATTGATGTCATAATTATGAGGGGTCAAGTGTATTAATTGATCCTCTGAATGAAACAAGTGTATTAATTGAAGGGTAAATTACAAAATAGGGTCCTGTGGTTTGGCCCTATTTCAGATAGGGTACATGTGGTTTGAAAAGTTTCAAATTGGGGCCTGAGGTTAACTCTGTTTGCAAAATAGGGTCTAGGTGGTTTTGACCGTCAAAAAACTAACGGTGCACGTGATAATTTGCCTAACAATCTCAGGGTCTTTAGTTAAAATACTATTTTAAGACCCTAACTATT
>QANZ01005649.1:27085-40389 GCA_003254925.1 Chamaecrista fasciculata
AATTTCATAAATAGACCCCATTATTAATGATTGGGGTTTTCTACAAGGCCCGAGTTATCATTTACACATGTTAGAGATTGATTAATTGGAACCATTCGAATTTATGGACCAAATTGTATTCTTAAAAATAATTCCAATATTATTTGGATTGACCCCTAATCTCATCCACTTGGATTTGGATTGACCCCTAACCCTCAATCCAAAATTTTCTCATCCTCACAATTTCCAATACAATATCACACTTCCCAATATCATCTCATCTCAATCTCATTTCAACCAAAAAACAACAAAACACCTTCATCTCATCCAATCCAATCTCATCTCATCTCATCTCATCTCATTATTTCCTACCATTTCTACCCCTATACAAATCACAAAAATCCATCTACTTTTTCCTACCAACCACAATCATTACAACCCCTTTTATATAATTTCACACCCTATTTAACATCATTCTCAATAAAATCACCCAAACACCAATACATCATCTCATCTCATCCAATTAAATTATAATCTCATCCCATCCATTTGGATTGGATTGGATTAGGATTGGGGTTCTCCCAAACAGGCCCTAAGATTTCAAGTGTAAAAATTCCAATAAATATAATTTTTAAAATATGGATTTGAATTTATATCTTACATTTAAGAAAAACAAAATTGCCTCCTCAAAGAATGCTCCAACAATTTGTTTATTAGTTTTTGGCAATAGTACTCTTGATACGAGGTCATTTTCAATTATATATATATATATATTCCAAAATTTTTTGATCAATTATATTCTTAAAGTATGAGGTCAGTTTCAATTACACTCCTAAAATTTTTTTTAATTAATTATACTTTTAATTTTTTTTTGTCAATTGTACATTTGTACCCCCAAATTAAAGGATATTTTGAGGTACAATTGAATAAAATAATAAAATATTGAGGGTATAATTGACAAAAAGAAACTAATTATAAGTACATACATTGACATGTACATAATAGGAAGAGTGTGAGAGAGGTAGCTAAAGTGGCAATTAAATAACTGCAGCAAAAAATATATTTTGGATCTTTAAACTTTGCAATGTGTAATTTAACCTCAAAAGTTTGTTTATTGTTAATTTCATATTTGAAGTTTCACATTTTAATTCATTTTATCTTTTGTGATAACTTCATCAAATGAATTAACAGTAAATTCCACTTAATTTTTAATCTATGAGCAGATTTATTTAATTTTCAACAATTTTATATTATATACATGTCAAATATATCGCTTGAAGTTTTCTGTTAATTCATTAGGTGGAGATAGTGCAAAATGATATATAAAATTGATAATAAATAAATTTTAGAGAGGAAATTAAAAATTGATGATAATTTGAGTATCAAAGATGTTTTTTCCAATAATGACTTTTTAATTTCAAATATGATATATTTTATTTTTTAAAATAAAATATGTACTATTTTATCTAAAATGAATTATAAAATGTATGTTAAGTTTACTTATATATTTATACTATTAGGTAACAGTTTCATTATTTTTGAAATCAAAAGTTATTGGTTTTATTAACTATTTAAATTTTGGAGTCAGTTAAGTAATCTGTTATCTATAGTATATATATATATATATATATATATTAATTAAAGATGCGACTCATTGTAGCTAGGTGTAGGCAACGAAGCTAGCTTCTATTTATTTCCCTAATTGTTTAAATAAGTGTCAAATTCTTTTGCCATTTAAGGCAGATCAATGATAAAGAAAAGGTACTCACAATCACAAGTCATTATTTAATAAAACTAAATAGGGTCAAAAGAAAAAGGGTGAGGAAAATTAAAGTGGGATTATATTGAGAAGGTTGGGGCCATGTGATAAAAGGAATCAAGAGAGGAATGCATGGGGATCATATTCACAAATGTTGGGATCATGTGCATGTGTAAGGAACACCTTTTGAACAGAATTAATAAATACAAAAATAGGCAAAACACCCTTTTGTGCCCCTAACGTTTGCGGTGATTTTCAGTTATGTCCCTAACGTTTCATTTGTGTCAGTTAAGCCCCTAATGTGAAACGTTAGTTTCAATTATGCCCCCAATTTCAATCATCCACAAAAAAAAAAATACAATTTTCTCACGATTTGAGCTCGGTTTTGATCAGATTTCATATGGGTTTTAATTTTCGGACATTACAAACTTGATTCCTTGGATAAATTTCAAAGATTAAGCTCAAAATAGCCCCAAATCCGAAGAAAATCGGACCCGATGAACCCTAAAAAGGACCAAAACGAAATGCAGCAAAACAAGGCATTTTTCTCAAAATTTCCATCTGCAAAATGATCCTTAGGAGCCGAAAATGAGTACCCATAAACTCATTTATCAAAACAAACTGAAACGAACACGAATCTAAGCTCAAAAGTTCCGAAAAACGGTACACTAACGAGGGTGGGGGCATAATTGAAACTAACATTTCACATTAGAGGCACAACTGACACAAATGAAACGTTAGGGGCATAACTGAAAATCACCGGACACGTTAGGGTGTTTTGCCTACAAAAGTATCAATAATATTTAGAGCTTAATTAATTACTCCAACTAACACTTTAGGTTATAATTAAGGGTAAATTACACAAAAGAGCCTTGTGGTTTGACCCATTTTTAGATAGGGTCCCTATAGTTTAAAAAGTGTCAAATAGGGTCCCTGTGGTTTACTCTGTTAACAAAAAGGGTCTTGAGGTATATTTTCATCCAAAATTTGACGGAAATCTTAGCTAATACACTATTTTAAGACTCTAACTGTTAATTTTTATGCGTTTGACTCCCCATTTGTATGAAATTTGACGAAAAGATCTTAGCTAAAATACTATTTTAAGATCCTAACTATTACTATGAAACTTTTCTTTTTTTTTTTTTTGTGACAAAGTCCTTCTCTCATACAAATAAAGAGTCAAACGCATAAAAATTAATAGTTAGGGTCTTTAAATAGTATTTTAGCCAAAATTTTCGTCAAATTTTGGACGGAAATATACCTCAGGACCCTTTTTGTTAACGGAGCAAACCGCAGAGACCCTATCTGACACTTTTTTAAATCACATGGACCCTATCTGAAAATGGGCCAAACCACATGACCCTTTTGTGTAATTTATCCTATAATTAAATAGACCAATGCTGGGGTCAATGATTTAATTGCTAAATTTGACTTAAACATATAAATTAACATTATATATGAATATTAAGTTGTCAAGCTCAATTAAGTACATTACAAAAAAGAGAGAAAAACTTGATGATGTGTAAATTCACAAGAGTTCAATAAGTAAAAAAAAAAATTGTATAGTTATGAGTTATGGCAAATTGAATCATCTATTTTAAATTATTTTGATGGTTCTTCAAGGTAAAATTTTTAACCCAATTTTTAAATATAAAGTAGTGAAGATAAATTAAATAACTACATTCTATGACCATATTGAATTTGAGGCCACTGCATTTAGCAAGCAAGTTTCAATGAGTTTGAGACAACGTTTGATTATTTTTAAGTTTCGGACCAAATTAACAAGTTTTTGAGGTGTAAAATCCTAAATTTGTAGGAATTTACGAGTGAGCAAATGAGTTTAACAACATTGCATGCATAAATAATTATAAAGTATTTTAAGAGAATCTTCTAAAATATTTTTGAAGTTTCGTTTTCTAAAACTAAAAAATAGTACACTTCACCTTCTTAAGACAATCTTTTGTCAAGTATAGACTAATTAGCGTACCTAAAGGATCAGCACTTGTTTGAGTTGTTTCTATTACATATAGCAATAGGTGTATATATGTACATTACCAAAAAATATAAAAGCAAAATTTTAAAGACCACCTTCTTGTAGCACATGTGTATGATTCCACTACTTATAGCTTTGAGCACTCATGTGTACGTGAAGACCAAGTTTCATAAAAGAAGTGCTTAAACAAACAACTTTCGATTCACTGCCTTGGATTCTAATTAAAGTCGGGAGGGAAAAAAAGGCATGTGGTTTTGGTGTGCAAATGACTCATGACTCATGGCCACCACATGATGAGAGTGACATGAAGCTTATAATTCCAGCATCCACAGTATATATATATTAATGGAACTGCTTGATTAATTGAAGATGATCGTCATGTTAATTAAACCTAGCTATAAGAAACATGTTAACTAACGTCCATGTATGTTAGCTACTTTGCTCAAGATTATCCTTTTCATAATAGATTTATTAGATTAGTAAAAAAAAAAAATCTGGATCGTACTTGTAATTGAGCTCAAACCTATCAATGTTCAGCTTTGTTTGATTGACCAGAGTTGTTGAGAAAGTTACAGTATTTTGAAGACTAATAACTAAAAACTTGACTTTTGCCACACATTATTTAACTCACACCACCATTCTTACACATATATAGAGGGGAAAAATATGTGTTCAACTGTTCATTAAAATATAAATTAACATTAAAATTGTGATAGCAGCCAATAGTAAATCAATATTAATTCATTAAAATGATCGGACCATGAATAGTCAAGTTAGTTAATTATGCATAAGTACTTTCCTTCCTTAAGTGGGCTAAGAATCAAATTAACTTAATGATTTTATTAAGCTCATAAGTGAAATATGGTCAGATTTAATTAGATAATACTTTATCAAAATTGAAATTTAGTAAAA
Source organism: Chamaecrista fasciculata (assembly GCA_003254925.1). Lineage (NCBI taxonomy): Eukaryota > Viridiplantae > Streptophyta > Magnoliopsida > Fabales > Fabaceae > Chamaecrista > Chamaecrista fasciculata. Next base: position 31,729 of record QANZ01005649.1, read on the forward strand.
AAATAATGTGTTTATAAATTATTGATAGAAATAATTAATTCACGAAAAAAACAAAAGATGCTTTATTGAAAGGTGAAATCAATCAAATGGTTGGATATTATACGCAATCATCAAAAGCTTCCAAAATGGGGTAGATTTTCATTTTCACTAGGCTATTAAGAATGATGAAATTAATTATTGTGTCCTGTCTTACTATAATATATATATATACTATTTTATTCGCTAGCTTCCACTAATCATCACTTGACTCTATTTCCTCTCCTTTCTCGCTTTCTCCATTCTCGAATATGTAAAAGCCAGATTATGCGCACATCCATCACCAAAAGATGGTTTCTTTAATTTCTTCTTTTCTAATATATATATGTACTTATTCAACTCCATCAAACACACCAATAATTATATATTTTTCTCTTAATTAATTACATGTTTCTTAATTCTCAAAAAGAATATCTGCAAAGTATATATCGACATCCTTGTTTGACCAGAATTATTTTCAAAGGTGCATATATAATATTATATATATATACTTAATCCATTATAGCTGGCTAGCTTGAAAAAGCTGTCATTTAACTTTGGTGCTGTAATTTACAGGTATATTAATATTATTATATTAGGTGTCCAGTTGTAGAGAGTGACCTTACTCTGAAACATTTACATTAATTTGTACTATATATATATACACACATAAAATCTGACAGTGTCGTAACATTCATGGGAACCACTTTGCTTATAATAAAAGAGCGAGAAATATTTAGTACCTGATGGATCGATCGAAATGAAACTTGATTATTTCTTCGATCGCCATATATATATGATTACTGTATACATAACTTATGAGTTTCAATTGTTAATTTCAACCATCGATCGTAGTTCAATAACTGCTGAAATTAACCACAACACCCATATTTAAAAAATATACATACATACTATAACTATGAAATGAGGCAAATTAATGTCTCATGTATCCATCAGGGGTATTGCACAATCTATTTTGATTTTTGAACGAGAAAATTAAGAAAGATGTGTCAATGATTCAATCAAGTTTAACAAATTAAAGCAATATGATTCAAGCAAAAGAAAACCTAGACAAAAGAAATTAAGAGAATAAATCAATCAAGTATATACATATATTAATTATGGAGTAACTAAGTAGCTAGCAAGGAAGCTAATTAAGGTGGGATACTTACAGGAATTAGATATGATGATGGATGATGATGCGCAGTAGGAAGCATAAGAGGTGTATGAATGTGGTATGAATATAAAGAAGCCACTAAAGGAAGAATCCAAAGGGATAGCATGATCCCAAATTATGGCCAGCGAAAAGAAGAAGAAGATGAAGCGCACACACACACACATATATATATATATGTTAATATGTATATATGAGCAATTTCAGAAATCTCCATCGATCATTCATCAGATTTAGGATCAATGCGATCCCTTTGGATGCCTCCTCCAGTTGCAGTACTGTGCAATTCATCACCTTCTCAATTACTTCTCATATTCTCTCTCTCTCTCTCTCTCTCTCTCTCTCTAGGCTTTGAATTGATGATATGAGAGAGAGCCTTCACTCTAAACAGAACAACGGCTTATATATATATATTAACAAATGCAGGCTATACTTCTCTGGATTTTCTCTTTTTTTTAAATAATAATAAATTTATTATTTTTGATCCATATAGATTTCTTTTCCATCTATTTTGGTACTTTAGGAAAAAAAACTAATTTAATTTAAATCAGGTAAGACCATAAGAATTAATAGTACAATTCTTTCACCAAATATTTAACCTAACTGTATTTTTAAATTGGGTAAATTATACTTTGGTATTATGAGGTATGGACCAGTTCTATTTTGGTTATTTTAAAAGTGACTCTTTGGTACCCTATTTTATTTGTCGTTAGCACTTTGGTATCAAAAACTCATTTTCCGTTACCTTATTATGAAAGAAAGGTAAAAAACACGAAATTCACCCTCATAAACTCAAATTTCACAATCCAGTCTAAAAAAAAATATGAAATCCCATGTCTTCAGGTACATATTGAATTGTGTTTTTTGAAGGTTAAATTATGTTTTATAGATGCTGAATCGTGGAATCTGAGTTTCTGATGATGAATTTCGTATTTTTGGTCATGCACATAATCTATACGTGCTTTTTTCGTCAAGAGATAATTAACGGAAAAAAACATTTTGACTACCAAAGTATTAACGACAAATAGAATAGGATAACAAAATGTCACTTTTGAAAGAACAATATATCAAAGTAAAACTAATTCATATCTCAGAATATCAAACTGTAATTTATCTTTTAAAATTTTAAACTCAAAACTCTCGAATGAGTTGAATTAACCTATAACTAATTAATCATCTACACACTTAATGGTATAAATTAATATATATTCTTCAGATTTGCCACCAAATCATCCGAATTTGTTTTTAGGATGATAGAGATATTTAATTTATTTATTTAGATGTAGACCCTAATCCCTATCTAATGGAGATACACATGGAAAGAAATTTTGCTCCATCGGCTCTGTGGGCCACCTATCCAGTAACCTGAAATTCTCAACATTGCCCTCCACCATTATATTTTATTCTCTTCCTATTTTCTTCTCAATATTCTTCATATTTGTTTATTATTTAAGTTTTTTTTAATCAAGATACAATTAACAGCTTGGGTATTTAATTTTGATATATATATGGCTGACCCAGAAACTACTAATATCAAAATATAATAATAATGCTTTCCTCTGTGCCACCAAAGCTGGGTTTATAATTTATATATATAGAGAGAGTGTAAGCTGGTCAAAGATGCATATATATATATATATATATATTCACATATAATTAAATTATACTCTTCAAATTATTAAGCAAAATACATTATATATGCACTTAAAATATATCATACATGCATCCCATCATGTGCTGAGTAGTTGGCTGAATTTTTATTGATTGTCAAAAGATCAAATCCAAACTTTGATAAACTTTGTATAGAATCCGGGACTCACCTGAAGACCAGGTCTAGATCTAATTGTATAGACATTAATTAATGGACAGAAAACAGAGGAATTATATATATGACCAATTACTAGCTATTATACTTCAATCTTCATATGCCTTGGGACTTACATGAAAATACTGTCAAAAAATTGTGTTGTGACATATATTTTCCCACTAATTAAGAAGAGCTTATGAAAAAAGATATATATACCTCATATTTTTGCATTGTGCTTGAGTTTTCATAATTTAATCTTTAAAAACTTTTACCTCGATCATAACTTCAATTCTCTTATGAATTTGGGATCCATATGAATATATGTTCCAACTATATATATAAACTAATTAGCGTATATAATTTTTCTTTTCCTTTCTTCAATTAATGAGACTTCCCTTTTTATAATGAGCAGACAAGTGCATAGTGCGTAACCAAATAAAGGAGCAATTGCTTCTGTATTACAACCTCCAAGCCAGTAAATTAAATGAATTTGCACATGGTTAGGCACCAATTATAAACAGTACGTTATTTTGCCTACTTCATATGAGGAAAAATAATATATGACTTTATTAGATTTTTATTATCACGTTTTTCAAATTGTATTTGTGACTTGTGAGTGAGCTCAAATTCATGTCCCATCACCTGTTGATTGATGGGATCTACAAGTAAAAGTTTAGAGAAGTTGCAACCTACTCAGACCAATTCTAAAATCAAACTTACTGCCTACTATATATATATATATATAGAGAGAGAGAATTAAAAAAATGTTTATTTAATTTGTAAAATATAAATTAATATTAAACGGCAGTATTATTAACGGGTATTAATAGAATATGGTCACACATAATATCATATGTTAGGGTAAATTACACAGAAAGTCCTTGTGGTTTAAAATATTTTGAGATCGGGTACCTGTAGTTTAAAAAGTAGCAATTTGGGAGGCTAAGATTTGCTCTGTTAGCGGAAAATGACTCTCCATACAAAATTTAACAAAAAATTGAACTAAAATGCATTTTTAAGAAAAGCCATATTATATATTAAAAGATTTCGGACCCCCAAGAACCGAAACCCGAATCATAATTTAAATCCAGGAAAATATTAAAATAAATTGCGGAACTTACTAATCTGGACGCCGTCGCTAATATTCTAGATCTTGCTAGTGGCTCTGCTCCACCATCTCCAAACGTTGATCTCCTCATCACGAACTCCACCAAACGGTGAGACTCTACCTACTAGAGGTAGAGCCGTGTTTCCACAATTGATCGCGGAAGAAGAACTCGAAGAAAGAAAAATATAACTATATGTTTGATATTTAAGGTAAATACACACAAACCAAGAAAATGATTAGTTCACCTAAAATGAAGAGAAAAATAAGATAAAAAAATTAAACTATCCCTATTAATTTTTTTTTGGCCTGAAACATATCCCTATTAAATTACTTGAAAAATATTTATTGATTTATATCTCTATTATACTTAGTAGGGATATAATAATAAAAAATTATTAATGTTCTCTTAAATTTGTAAAAAATTATACGAGGGAATAATATTTTTATCATTGGTCGTTTGATATATATATATATATATATATATGCTACAGATATTGTAGCATATATGTTCTGATAACGTACGTGTATTTTTTACATTTGTTTCTCTCCATCTGATCGATGTAAAAATAAAATCTTCCACCACATGAGATCTTATCTTACATATAGTTTTCTTGAAGAAACAGACACGTATGGATGAAGTTTGAGAATGATATATATTTATTTTAAAATGGAAGAAGTAATTCAAAGTTGAGCGTAAGTGTTCACGTGAAAGTGTGTCGTGAGATTTCTGAATTCTAAAACATATTTGGTATGCTTTTCACACCTTGTAGTCATCATCCTATTTTTTGTGGAAACTAATCAATTTCATTTGTACCAAAAGGGTAGACATGCGAATCTGCAACATATAATGCTAGAAATGACGTTGAATTCAGTCTCTTCCACAAGAGACACTAACAATGATTTTCGAAATTATATATATATGTGTGTGTGTGAGTGTGCGTATTATTAATATTGTTATTATTTGGCTGAGTGTATGTATATTATTTGAAAATTAACATTTTGGTTGGTTGATGAGCTTGGTAGATCATAAGTAAAATATGTAATGGGGCTCAAGCACTAAGCAACGTTTTTCAAAACTACATTTGTAAAGAATATGAAAACATTCTTTGATATGGGACATTATCTATTTTACTATTTCCTCTTCCACTCTTTAATTTGCACTCCTATATACAATAATAATGTACTCCATTATACTCCACCGCCTCAAGTTATTGGTTCAAATTTAATGAACAAGAATATCTAATGTGATATAGTGGACAATGCAATCAAAACAAATATGAATGTTTTAGGAGGAATGATTTAAAAATAGAAAGAACAAAAATGATATCTCAATCAACACCAAATTAATGGCAATATATTCATATATATCATCAACTAATCTAATGTTTATATTGTCTTAGATATGACAACAATTGTTCCATAACAAATATCCTTGTATAATGTCAAGTTATAATAAACCATAACACAAATTGGATGTTGATCAGCCAAATATTATAATATTATTTGGTCTTCTTTTTATATTATTTATAATATTTTATTATATAAATGACCAGATATATTGCTAGTTTGGTGACAAGATATTGTGATTTATAATTATATAAAAGTATGCAATTTTGTGGTATTTTTCTATATAATATTTGACTTATTGATTTATACTCTAAATTAGAGATACTGCATAATTGTTTGCTAGTGGTTTCAGGTCCAATATCACATAATTATAACCACCAAATCTTGAGAGTCAAGTTTAAACCAACAAATCTTATCAAGAATCAAGCTGAAGATTTGAATTTGATTCCATATTTTGCCTATAAATAGAGCTCATCAATTCTAATTCAGGGAGACCACTTCAGAGCCCCATCTGGGTGTTCTACTACCAGAATCTCTTTCATCTTTTCTCCTAAAATCCGTATGGACTAATTCCTTCATCCTAGAGGAGAATCCGAAGGAAGCCTGAGCTCATTGTTCTTCATCGTCCAGGGAGTTTATTATTATTATGTTTTGCTAAGTCGCAATTAGATTACATTTGTATTTAATTGTTAATTAGTATCAGACAATAGTCTTAGGATTGTTCTTTAATATTTTCATAAACATTATTAGTTGTACTTGTTTTGGTATCGTTTGATCCATCACGTTTTATGATTAATAAGGTTTTGTCATTTATATTACCGGTTGGTCGAGTTATCTATTCTAGGTTTCTATTGTCGCCATTGCTTAATTGGTGATTGTTATATTTAATTATAAATTGTTTGCTCGGTTGAGGCGTTTATAGTTATCATAATTAATCTATGTCTTCGTGGTTGCGAGACAAGTATCTTCGGATATTGAATGTGGTTTGTTGCATAATAATAATAATAACTTCTTGATTATCTTTATTGAGCTAACATGGTAGAATTCGTGATTACTCTCTAGGGACTTCATCTTCTCATCTCTCATATATTTTCTTTTATCTTTTCTTTATTTTCTTTATGTTCTTTATTACTTTCTTGTTTTCATCATAATAATATAACTAACCCACAAAACATTAGACCTGAATTCGTAATTATTTACACAATTAATTGTTATTCTCATCCAAGAAGTTCCTTAGAGATCCGACCTTGGGTTTTGCACTATATTATATATAAATATAATATTCGGTATAACTTGAGTATTAATTTGGCGGCACTAACGACAATTGCCCAATCAAATTTGGCGCCGTTGTCGGGGAACTCTCTTGTGAGTGTAATGGTTTATTGTGTAAGTTCTTTGAATTTGGGTTTTGCATTCATATAATTGCATATTATAATTGCATTAGGTCTAGGTTCATATTAGGATTGCATTTGCATTTTGTTTTTCTTATTTTTATTAATATTTTCGTTTTTCTTAATTATATAAAAAAAAATTCAAAAATTAAGAATATCTTTTAAATTCTAAATATTGATTCTAGCAAAATTCTATCTTTAATTTGATTATTGATTATTTTTAGTTGATAATCTTTTTAATTTGATTCTTGGTTAGATCTTTAGGATAAAAGATTTTATTTGATTTTTGAGAAAAAATAAATAAAAATAAAAATAAAAATCTTTTAAAATTTCAAATCTTGATTCTCTCAAGATTCTTTTAATTTGATTTTTGAATTGATTTTTCTATTTGATTTCAAGATAGGATAATCTTTTCAATTGATTCTTGATTGAATCTTTAGGATTAGATTTATTTTTATTTACATATTTTCAAAAAGAAATTTTAAAAGATTTCAAATATATATATATATATATATAAGAAATTTTCCAAGTTGTTAATTAAATTCTTTTCTTTTTAGGTGGTTGAGAAATATTTTGTTTAGATGTCTAGACAAAATTTTTCTCCCTATGGATATTATGATAATAATAATTCTTTTCCTTATTCTGATAATTATAATTCATATAATTCTTCAAATTCTTATAATTATAATTCATATAATTCTTTCGATTCTTATAATTACAATTATAATTATAATTATAATTATGATTCTTCTTCTTATTATACTAATTCTTCTAATTATTATTCTCCTAGTTATTATTCTCCCAGGTCCAATGGTTACCCTGTTGGGAAATCCCAGAGCAAAACACGCAGCGGAAGCAAAAGTATAAACAAAATTTTTATGCGGCGCCCAAGATTTCCCCCGGAGATCCACTAGCTGAATTTAAAACCAGATACAAAAAGTGTTATACCTCAAGGTTTCAATCGGCTTGGTTGTACTTAGGCGAGTTCGAGAAGTCCACTATCAGCGTCCTTCCTCCACCGGTGATCCACACGAACAGTTTGTCGGGCACCAAGATGCTAGCCTTCTGTTCCTTTCTCCAAAGGAACCAGGGAACTGAATCTACAGAGTTTTTGATTCAAGGACTCTTTCTTGAACCAAATATGATGGTGGCGCAAAAGGAGAAGACAACAACAAAACTCCTTTTGTTTTTCTTCTCTCAAAACCCTAAAGGTAGAACAATTCGAATTTTCACTAACTCTTTAGGAAAATCAAATTTTCTCTCTCTAGCTATGGAGGTGGCGATTTTTCTCTCTCTCTACAAGGAGGAAGACAAAATCACAAATGAGCTCTCACTTGACCTAGGCGCCTAGCACCTTAGGTTTTATAATTATTTTTAGAGCATTATTATAATTCCAAAATCATAATAATATGGCTTCATGACTTGAATTTCAAATTATAATATTACTATAATATTTAATTTAAATTCAAATCGCAATCTTAGAGAATCAAATGAGAGATCAAATCTCCCTTAAAAATCCTCCAAGATGGCGCCATGCTCTTCCCATTTATCCTTGGAATTTTATAAATCAAAAACCTTCCTAACTCTTAGGAAGTCATGATTCTCCAAAGATCCTCATTTGAGATCTCACCAAATCTATTTGAATTCAAATCTTTTGATATCTCCATCAAATCTTTTGAATTCAAATTATTATTTAGATTAATAAAACAATTTTATTAACCTTAAAACGCTAAAAGAGGCGCCACCCTCTTATACATATTTTGGGAATTTTATAATTCAATAATTTCCTAACTTTTAGGAATCTTATCTGAATTATTTT